>VYXF01008334.1:202844-258502 GCA_013397295.1 Polioptila caerulea
CTGCACCCTCCGCACCGCCTGCCGCGCTACGCGAGCCCGGGGATGCAGGCCGGGCCTGGCTTACCTTTCCAGCTGCTTTTTTTTCCCTCCTCTCTCTCCTCTCCCCCCTTTCCCTCTGTTGGGCTGACAGATCAGAGTTTCCTCCCCAGCAGAGGGACTGGGAATGTGCTCGGGCTCTGTGCTGAGGAGCTGCTGCCCCCCTGTCTCTGAGAAGATCCTGCTTTTTGTGGGGAGGAAGCTTTGGGGGCTCTTTATTATTTTAAAACTACAAAGTGCTCAGAGGGTAGGTGATTATTAAGGGGAATCCCTGAATATATTCTCCAGCAAAGAAGGCAGGGCTGCTGGGGCTGCTCAAGAAGAGAGCCAGCAGCCTCCTATAGCACCACTACAGGCACCGAGAGGACATAACATCAGAGAGCGGCTCCTCTGCCCTCCAAAACAACAACTTTCCTACCATCTTGGAGGTAGTAGAGGGAGAGAGGGAGGGGGGAAAAAGTACAGAAGGTTTTTATAAAGTGTCAATTTGGAGGAGGGAGCCAAATGGCCAAACCAAAATATTTTATCATTTGTGTGACCTTTTATTTTAAATAAAAATAAAATACAGAGGCTCGTGGCTGAAGAATTTTTATATTTTTTTTTTAATAACCTGTAAAGATCAACTCTCTGGAAAAAAAAATTAAAGGAGGTACGGTAAAAAATATATTTTTAGTAACTTCGTTATTCTTAAAACCATGTATTTTTTTTTCCCTGTATTTATAAAGTTAATAACTTTTTTGTTATTGTGTGTTCTAAAAATTAATGTATAATTGTGAAAGTTCATGTAACTTTTTTTTTTTTGGTATGCGTAGCCTTAGTAAACAGCTGAGATTGGTGTCGGATAGTTTGGTGTAACTGTATCATAACGTCTTTCTCTCTCTTAAGGCATTGTAAATAAAAATGGATATACAGGTAGGAAATTTTTTTTAAAATTATTTTTACTTTTTAATTTTTTTCTAGAGTAGGCTATGTAGAGAAACAATGGAAGATTTGATGCAAGTGAGATGAACCTATGTTAGATATCTGAGAAATTGTGCTGTTATAAATTTAGCATTGTCTGCCCTTCAGGATGGGATGTGAAAAAACAACTCATAGCAAGACATTTGGGGGCAACAGTTGAGTTTTGGTTTTAATATTTTCAAAGCACTTTGCAGCTTTCTAAAAATCTGTTTCGATTCTTTTTAAGTTACTGTTTTGATTTGGGGGCTTTGTTCTTGATATTTATGAATATTATTCCTAACTTACTTACAGAGTTGAGAAATGCTATAAATTTATACTACAGTGTCTTGTAATATAAATTAATAGTATTTTTCTTTGTTGTAGATTCTTTTATTAAATTGTAAAAAATTTATTAAGTGCTATCAAAACAATGTCAGATGCTGTGGTCTATCTATAGGTGTATAGGTGAAGACACTGATCACTGTATTCAGCAGATCTGTGATAATGGTTCTTGAAGTAGTATTATGCACAGTCCTATTCAGAGATGAACAGCAAAGATGTCTTTTTAATTGTCCCGAAGGAAGGGGAAATAATTAGGAAACTAATGAGCTATACATTACATTTTTTCCATTGTAAAAATTATTCAGGTGGTATAGACTAATTGAACTACAG
Organism: Polioptila caerulea; assembly: GCA_013397295.1. Classification (NCBI taxonomy): domain Eukaryota; kingdom Metazoa; phylum Chordata; class Aves; order Passeriformes; family Certhiidae; genus Polioptila; species Polioptila caerulea. The sequence goes on from VYXF01008334.1 coordinate 204,492, forward strand.
TCAGACTAAGGTCATATGGATGAAGATACTGAATTACTTTGTATATTATCAACATCTTCCTCTCCCTGCCAAATCTGACGTATATTGGTTTAGTTCAGTTCTTGTAATCTTCCAAAAAAATCCTGTATTTTAGGTACACCCGCATTTCCAAACATACTTTGAGTTTGCCCAGCCTGCGTGGTGAGCGTAGTTCATGTGTTCACAGTGGGTTTTTCATTTAGATAAATAGGTTTTAATTAAAGCATAATTAAAAGTCAGCTGGTCTTTGTGTCAAACTGGTTTTGTTTAGCAGAATTTTTTTTAGATTATGGTTAGTCTACCTAACTCATTTTAATAATCCAGAGTGTTGTGTTCAATGGAATTATTGCATGGGAGGTGTTTTTCTGTTATTTGATTTTTTTCTGTTTTTCAGTTATTCATCTGTTAAATGCATGTTTAATGCAATGTTCTGCTGATGTTAGAAAACCAAAAAACCCTCAAATATGTTGCTCCTATATTGTATTTCAAAAGAGTCTGTATTTTATATAGAAGTAATGCAATAATTAGGGTCCTTCATAATTTTACCAGTCATTATTGTATGCTTCGGAGAATGAAGTATAATTATTCTTTTTGTAAGCTGTTTCAACAAAAACTACTTTTATATCCTATACCTAAAATTCATTATAGGAATGACAGGGATTACAAATGTTGGTCAGGTTTGGGATGATGGAAAAACCACAAACCCTTTGAAATATTGCAAATAAATTATCTCAATTGATTTAGGAATTCAACAAATGCAGCATAAACTAATATTTACTTTTCTTTTATTCTAAATAGATAGATAAAGGGCCAAATTCTCAGACCCCAGTTTTGCAAATGCAGGCCTTATTAACACTTACTAGTTCAGAAGTGCTTGAAGGATCACTCTGTAATTCCTTGCATAAAACTCCTACCAAGTCGGTAGGCTTTTGCTAGAGTACCAAATTCAAGTTTCTGTACAAAGTGATTTCTTGCATCAACCATTGTTGTGTTAAACAAGAGAATTGCTACTTTCTACCTAATGCAGTAGTTCAGTATAATTCAACTACAGTTCAAGTTCTCTTCATTGGGCTGTTAAAATGTTTTTTGTGTTTTAGGAAGACAGGCACACCATGAACAACTATTCTATGCTGCATCTCTCTGTGGAACTCTTGAGAGTATCTGTAGAGCACACTTAGTACTTGCTTATTGTAATTTTTAAATGGGATGCAGATGATTCAACATTTTAGAGAAATGGCTATTAATGCACTCAAGAAGCTGAGCACAGAAACAATATTAAACCTTTTCTTTGGTTTATGTGTTTGACTTTACAGATACTGAGTTTAATCGGATTACTTGCCTGCATAAATTTAAACGTGCATCATAGTAGCATTATACGTTTTGGTGACATCTTGAGATCTATTTGATGTGTTTTAATTGTTAAGCCAGAAGCTTAATGCCAACCAAAAGAAGAAATATTTTGAATTTGGAAGTTGGGAATAGGAAAACTTGAAATGGGATACTTTTAGTATCTTGTACGAAAAAAAGAAATCAATCTTTTTAAGGAGGAGAAAGTGAAGAGGGAATATTTTCCAAATCTTGGTTGTGTGGACTATTGTGTAATCATTCAACAGAGAAATTAAAATTTGTACTTTATGGATAGATAAACTTATTTAACAAAACTTTATTTACCTGAGAGTAATTTGCTTTTCACCAACTTACGAAGAGATGCAAATATTATTTTGTTTTGTTGAAAATAAAATGTTACAAAGTAACAACCTAAAGGAGCAGTCCACTAGCTTTAGTAATGTAGAATTAAATTATTTTTTTAAAAATACTTGCTTATCTCTATGGACAAGACTCTTAAATTGGGACATACATTATTTTGATGGATAGAGCAGTGCTCTGAAATTATACTGGAGGACAAATTGGACTCTGAAACTTCTGTACAAGGACAATGTGTAAACCAAAGCACGAAAGGTTCCCTGTGCAACATTCAGAATTGTGTTCTGGAACTTCCATTTCTTCAGAATGGGTCTGTCTGCCTTAATTTAAATCAGCCTCATCCCTGGACCAACTGCTCCATCCAGTAAACTTCTTGTACGCTTGAGCACAGAGAGGTCAGAGAACATTAATGTTCTGTAAATCACAGGTTCTGGCTAATGAGGCATTCTGTGCTGATGTGTCTCACTGGTGTTAGCAGTGACACAGAGGGCAGTGACGCAGTGAATAAGCTTTGTGAGTCTAATAAAGCAATGAAATAGGTGCTTTAGGTTGTACACCAGTTACTGGAGGAGGCTGCATCAAGAAATGAACCTTGACTCTCCCAAGGTCATACGTACCCCGAGCACAGACCTCAAGAATTTCTAGAGCATGACTTAGACTCTGTGCATGTGATGAAGACTCTTGGATTCTCCACAAATAGTGTTATAATGTCAGCATCTTGGTATTATTTCTTGAAAGACACATACTAAGGAAACAGTTCCAATGTCTTCAAATGCTTGTGAAAGGGATCAGCAATTTATTTAAAATGCAGGTGGATGCTGTGAAGGGGAAGAACAACTCTAAGTGTATAGATGTTAATTCAATATTTTTGTATCTGAAGAGCCACATTTGTATAGAAGATCTTGTCTTTAGGTAATTAAAGATTGAAAAGGGTGAGAAATTAAATAAAACCCAAAGTTAGGATACATTTTTCTAAGCAATGTCTTGAGCAGCTGTGATGTGGTATTAGTCTGTGTAATAGTTGTAAGTTCTGGGGTAAAGCTAACCATAAAATCCCAGCATGTAGTATTATGGAAAAATGCTTATTTTTATTTTTCACCAGTTCTTTAACATGGAAATTTTAAAGCAATGGTTGTCTCTTGCATGTCCAGGTTTCAGTTACTCTGCTGCAGTTGAGTATATTTGATAATGAGCATTCTTTGTACCACTTTTCTAAACCAGAGTCCTTATGTTAAAAACAATCTACAATCTGAGGATTTTTCTCTAGGAAATATACCCAAATTATGGTACAAATTGAGCCTCTTAATTCAGCTGCTAAACTCCTTCAAACCTGTGCTTTAGTGCAGTCCTGTGTGGCAGATAGCACAGCTGAAGCTATAGGACAAGCCATATGTACAACAGAGTAAATTTGCTTGACTTTGTTTAAAGGCCCAAATACTTGCAAAGCAACACAAATACACGACTAGCCTTGTTTTCCTGAGTCTTAGGGACTTCATTAAAGCTTTTTTCAGCAATGGGAATTTTGCTGTGGGTTTCAGTAGGAGTATAGCTGCAGAAGTATTTAACCAATTGGGAGCAGATGTATGCTAGCTATTACATGATAATATAATTAATTGATAGTGAACTGTACTGAAAATAGTAATTAACTAAGACTTCACTAATCTGTTCTTCATTATCAATGTGTATTTTAATCTGCATTAAATAAATGGTATTGTCTTCTTAAAGCTCAGCAAAGACAAAACAGTAAGACTCTTAATTGTGGAAAGGTTGTCCAGAGTACGCTGGGCATCTGTGGAGACCTCTTTAAATAGAGGACAAATGAATAGAATAAGCCGTCCCAGCAGAATGCTCTAATACCATCCCATTTTACTGGGAAGCCCTCTGTTAATTCAAAGTATACTATTGTATTTTTACTATCTGTCTATTGATACTTCATTAACTGTAATTGTAGTGGTTAGGAAGGTCCACACTTTATCACCAGTCCTCTCTGCTATTAGTCCAGTTATTCATTTACATTCGGGTTGCAGAGGGTCTTGGTCACCACTGCAAGTTGGAAAGATGGGAATTCCCACTCTGGACCAAATCAATGGTCTCTTAAGTCTTCTGAGAGTAGCTTCCAACAAAGGTGTGGAATATTGATGGATATCAATGATGGATAATTGAGAAATAAAGAGCATGCAGGGCAGAATTTTTCTAAAATAGTTGAAGCTGAGCTAACATCATAAAGTATAAGGCTTAATTATTGTCTAGGGTCATGAGATTCCAGTGGATTTTGAAAGTTATTTGTTAGACATGATGGAATTTTAAAATTTCTCAGGTAATTCTGGGAGAACTTATGCATTTTGACATTTTGTGGGGTTCTTGTACTCCTTATAAAAAGCTTACTGCAGTTGTCAGGGAAGCCTTTAGCTTTTAGCCCTCCAGAATTCCCCATTTACTTATTACTTTTTGTCTATGTTGGTAGTCACCATGAAGTCCTCTTGTATCCGTTTGCTTCTCAGCACTTTCTCTCTTTGTCCTGTCAGTGCCTTGAATCATCTTCCAACCCTTCAGCACTAAAGGTGATTTCATCTTACTGCATAGTCGAAGGAGAACACAACAAATTATTATTAGACTTGTTTTGGGAGAGGATGTTTCGCCTTAGCCATTGTTTGGAGTATTTTATGAGAAGCAGGGTTGTGGGTACAGAGATGAAGTTATATTACCTTTCCCCCTTGGATTAAGGCTGATGCCAGTCTGCCACTCTGCTTTTCTTTTAGAGCTATGACCCTGAGCTATTTTTCTTTTGGTTTCAACATTAAAATACAGCACATTGCCCAATCAAGCATGCAGCAGACTGTCTTGCAAGAATCTTATCAGCCTCAAAAGAAGCACTGATCCAAAATCTTGTACTTCTTGGGGAAATGCTACAGACACCTTCTTTTCTGCCTTGAACTATGCTTCAAAATACATTAAAAATGAAGTAATAAAAATAGTTGGAACTGACTGGATAATTTTGCTGGACATTTCAGAGTCTTGCTGAGGACGTACCTGTTTGACTTGAATTCCATTAGGCTTCTTTTTATTGAAGCAGCTCACTACACTGCCCAGGCTTTTAAGCTCTCCCTTTGGAACTACAGGGTTGCACCCATGGGATGCTGGTGCTTTCAGTAAGGTGGCTATTGAACAGGCTTTGAGTTTTGGGTTTTGAGGTTTTTTGTTTGGTTGGTTTTTGTTTTCTTTTTGTTTGGTTTGAAATCACAGCTTTTGACACTTAGGTGCTTATTTCTGCCAGTTATAGTTTCTGATTAATCTGGATGCACCTGGCCTAAACTTGTTTGAAAGTGTAACTTCATTGTATGGTTTTACCTTGAATTAACACACCCTTTGCCTTCTCTACTCCCCAAAAGCACCTGCTGAAGACAAGACTACAGAAAGGCAAGGTTTAATCTAAGTCTCATTTGGGGTTACTAGTTTGCACACAAGAGCAGTGTTTACACAGGGCTGTGCTCAGAGAGGAGGATGCTTAATGACCAACCCCATCCATCTCACCGCAGACACATTCCCGTTCCTTGGCAGGCGGTGCAGGCAGGAGGGCACAAGAGCAGGCGGGATGAAGGTTCCTGCACCTGAAGGTAAACTGGTGAGGCACCCGCTGAGAAGCACCGTTCTGCCAGTTGGCCACCAGGTGGAACCAGGGCTGCACTCGGGGAGTTGCAGGAATGGCATCCGAGCAAAGCGGAACAAAGCCCCTGCCCACCCCAGCAGAGTCGGCACAAAGGCACCCACCAGCCTTGCTGCATCAGCCCACTGACTCGGGCAGTGTTACCACCTGGCTGGTCAGCCTCACCCCAACCACCAGCAACAATACTCAGTGTGTTTATCTCCCACCATCCCAGCTCTTCATTGCCATTTTCATAATTCTCTAACCTGAGGTTGCAGCTTCAGGACCAGCAAGTGGTAGAACTAACTGTAAACTTTTTCTCTTAAATAAACAGAGGTAAGTTGTGTGAATAACCCTGTTTCTGTAATTTTTTTCCAGTATTTTGCCCAGCCTATGTCACTTCCCTGCCTTTGCAAACCCCTGTTATCCTTTTGTCACTAGCTGGGTAAAAGTCCTCATGTGCCTCAACTGTCCAGCCACCAGAGCAAACAGAAGAGATAAGGGATGGGCTATGCTCTAAAATCAGTGGATAAGAATGCTAATTTAGGTTTCTCTTTCCTATTTAGTTTCCAACAGTCAAATTTATAGAGCCTTGTTGCTCTATTTTTTTTTGGCTCAAAAATTCTGTACTTGACTAGTTAGGTGGGAAAGAGAGTAGAAACAGGACAGAGCAACACATACACTTCTTCCCCTTCTTGCCTTTTTTGATAAAGGCTGGACAGTTTTTGAACAGAAACAATAATCTACTATACATACTGATTGAAGGACATAGAGCTGTCAAAAAACCAAAAAGCATGCCAGAGGTCCCAAAGTAATGCTATAACATTTAAGGTAAAATCTAAAGCTTTTGAACCTTTATAAATTCTGAACTGATAACTGACTTGTTGCACAGCTGAAGTTTCTCCTCTGTGTTTGAACAACATGGCAGGGGCGGGGAGTGAAAAAAAGGTTTTCATCTTGGGAGCCTGAGAACCAAATGTTTTTCTGAATACAGGATTCAGCTACACCCTTTCTTCCTAAACATTCTGGCATACATCACACATATTTTTCTTTTGCTGTGTGCCAATAAACCCCTGTTCCTCCTAAAGAAGTAACATTCCACAAGGACAGGAAGAAGGTTTTGTGCTGTACTTGGTCCTGTGAACTGCCACACTGAAACCAGACTGCAGTCTCCCTCGCTAACAGGCATAGCAGTATCTGAATAAAATGAACAGTGACCCTTTTCTGTACCACTGCAAGAACTGACCCTGTCCCTGTTGGTTACTGGAGATGGCAGGCTGAGTAAAACCATGTCCAACATTTAAGACTTAGCTCATGTGATGACACTGTGATATACCAGGATAACCCAGAAGAGTCTTCTTCCTGGGCAAAAGGAAAACAATTCTTTTTAAAGTTATGTGCTTGTTACTGAAAAATTTTAAGCATGAAAGAAAAAAGGAATTCTATAAAACTAAGACTTCTACACCAGCACCCCCATGCACTATTATTCTACACTGAAAAGTGTAGCTTTTCCTCATGCAAAATGAACGCCTTGGTTTTTAAATAATACAGTTGGAAATTATGGCTTTATGATACTGTTCCATTCTCACAATTCCTGGAAGAATTACACTGAACTTACTGAACTTTAGTAACTCTGTATAAAGGAAGTTATCCTTCTTCCATATTTACATTAACCAGCATAATACAGAAGAGAGAATCACTCTTCTGAAGCATAAAAAACCCCTAACCACCCAACCAAAAAATACCACACCTTCCCCTACTTTGCGATATAAAGATCAATGCAGAGAGAAACTATTCTGAGATTTTTTTTTCTGTATTTGAACAGGTATAAAGGCCTTTAGTCTTCCTGCTAATTTTTAAAGCAGTTCAGTATGAGGAAGCTGTGTGAAGGCTGCTGCTTTTTTTCTCCCCACAACATCAAAATTATATGTATTTCCTCCAAGAGTAGTCTCAACTGAAATGAAATTAAGAAGCATATAAGTATCCAGAGGAGAGATAGGTCTGAACACTGGCATAAACCAGGTACGAGGGACAACTTGCTTTAAAAGTACATGGCAAAAATAGCATGTTCACATTCTAACCAGGGTTTAATATTAATATACCTGGATACTCTAGAAGGAGGTTACAATCTAGTATTTTTGCCATGCAAACCCCTTCCTAGAAAATCAAGATTAACTGAATCTGAGTTGCTTACTGAATTCTTTTCATGGAAGAAGCATGAGCTACATGAATTACACAGGTAATGGGTGGCTTAGTATTTATAATTTATTTGTATACAATCATCATGTACCCTGCCTCTGGGTACAGTAAGTTGAGTGCTGCATGTTCCCTCAGACACAACAACAGTCCTACAGTATGATGGGGCTATTTGAAGTGACAAAAATGTGAATGAAGGAAGAAAAAAAATACAACAGCCTGGCGAATAGATTTTGAAAAAAATGTATCAGTCACAGCAGTTAACTGCAACAAAAACCTAGAAGAAAGTGGTGGCAGTCTGCTTAGTCTCTAGCAGATGGATGGCTCTTCTACTGCATGGGCACCTTCAACAACAGCTTTCACACACTTGGCCATTGTCTGGGATGCTCTACTGATGGAATCTGTAAAAAAAAATCCCAACATGTCAGTGCACAGACACAACACAAAATAAATTTAGTACTAGACTGAATACAAAGAGGATAAACAAAATCACTTAGTTGAAAATACACTCTGTGCTTTATGTAAATTCCAAACGATTTCACTGAAAAATTATGTTTCTTCAAAAGACTCAAATCCTATGTATCTTAGCGGAAAGCTCTGAACAAATCATAAGAACCTTACTGTAAAGCTAAGTAAAATGTTCTGATTTCAGAATGGAAAGACCACACTATACATACCTGTCATATAAAAGTCTTTTATTGTGAGTTGAGGTGGAACAAGAGGATCAGCAAGAAGCTGCTGCTTCACTAACTGTGGTAAAAAAGGAAAAGAAAGTCACCTGTATGATAGGAGCTTGTTACCAAAGCATTTGTTTGGTGAATTCTGCATTCAGTGCATTCAGTATAAGTCAAAAAATGCTTCTCATACTGCATATGGAGATTTTTCAAAAAGGCATTATGCTATATAGCAGCACTAAATCATGCCAAGATGCTTCAGTTTTGCTTACCTTTGCCAATTCATTTGCCTGGATAAAGTAGTTTGCTTCTTCCACATCATCATATCGTACCAGATTGGGCGATACTTCTTCTAAACGCTTCCGTATTTCATCGAGGTTCTCGTAAGGCAAGGTCAAACCAGCCAGCTAAGAGATTCACAGAAAGAAATGCCATCAAGTCTAGGGATTTTACTCATAGTAGTTTAGATTACCAATCCACTGACATCCCTAAAGTAAAATGAGAAGTCTACACTCCTGAAAACACAGGCAGTTTGACTGCACAAACTGAAGCCAGTGTTCGGTGGAACCTCTGATGCCTACACAGCCAACAAATTCCCCATGTTAAAAAACCAGGCTGTCCTGTTCACTATACAAAGGATAAAAAGAAAGGAAGTACTTTTCTCCTTCCATACTTGCATTTTCCTTAGCTTACCACCAAATAAGATAAAAGTTGATACCATTATCAGTGCATCTTGTTCCCTCTGAGTAATGAGCACATATTTGACCTCATCTAATGATACGAGATCCTGGCCTCAGAGTCTATGCTAAAATGCTAAAATGTCTAAATGCCTCAGAGTCTATGCTAAAATGCTATGTTTTCTCTCTAAAAAGCAAGAAACTGCATGCTCCCACCAGCTTCCTCTAAAGCACTTCACAAAGACCTGCAAAATTTGCAAAGCTTCACCCATTATGCATTCCAACAGCATACAGCAGCTACAATATTAGAGCTATCCTCAAAAGGGAAACATTATGATTTAACTCACAGAATTACCATAGAATTCAATACAGAACATTACTTCTTAAAACTGTGTTTCCCTGAAAATCTACCTTTTGGTACACTGGAAAATGTTTACAAAAATTAACTTAACCTCTCAGTATACTTCTATTAGAAGCAACTTATAACAGCAACAGTACCTCAGAGATAGCTCTAATAATTTTCCAGTCTTCCCTTGCCATCCCAGGAGGTGTTACTGCTACTCTTGTCTGCTGGGCCCGACCTTCAGTATTCACATATGTGGCTGCCTTCTCTGTATACGCTGCTCCCGGCAGAATAACATCAGCCATGGGAGCTCCCACATCCCCATGATGCCCTAAATATATGGAAAGATGAAACAATACAAAACCATATGAGACAGAAGTAAGTCAAAAGAAAAAGAAATGCTTTACTAAGACAGAATTTCTCTGTTCCCAGGAAAAAAGGATCTTCTAAGTTTTGCTTAGCCAGTAATCAGAAGCCCATGAGGTTGCCTGCTTTGGGGTCTTACTTGGCTGATACTCTGGGGAGAATGAAAGGACTACAAGCTGGAGTAAATGGTACTTCAGTCTCTATAGTCACTCAGATTTGGGAGGATCTTGGAACAAGTATTCTTAGATTAAGATAAGATTGTGTTTTGGTATGACAGAACAGCTGCAAACTAATGCTGTTTTGTCTGCCAGGTCTGAAGCTATGTTTCAGAAGCCCTGTATTGGTTTACATTCCCTTATTACTCATCAAGAGTTTCCCATCTTTACCTAAGAAAGAGGTAACCACTACCTCAGTTCTGTGTTAGAAGTTCCCCTTCCTAGCAGAAAACAATGGCTAAAATCCTTCAAAGGGTTTTATGCCACTGTTTACATTTTTCTTCAACTATTAAGATAGCGACATTTCTTAATTTACATCTACTAATTACCTTGATAGATGATAAAACAGTCCTTTGTTAAGTCTTCACGTGTTATACAACCTGAATCTGCTCCCAAGAGATACAATACTTTGGGAAGACTTTTCCTAATTGCCTCCACTCCTGGTTTGAAACCCAGGTCCAAAGCAGCGACTTGGCTTGCAACCCTGCAGGAACAAATTACATCATGACTTCCAGTAATTTCAGAAATCTCTCTCTCCCATTAGAACAGACCTAACTTCTTCTGACTAAATATTTTGAAGGGATGTAAGAGTTTCCTAATAGTAACAAGACAAACGTGAAGCTCAAAGGCAGCTGAATTTTTTGACAGAGTATCAAGTTAGCTTTGCATTTTGACAACCTGACACCATTTCAAGTTTTCACAGGGAATCTCACCTATTTAAGATGGGACAGCAAAATAAAGGCAGACATTGAAAGTTAGGACCTAGTGGTAGGCGGCTCACTGGTGAAGCCTGATGCTTCAGGTGACATTTCAGCTATGAATGGAACTCATCAGGCCTTTAATTTAGGGCACTCAGGTGGAAGATGAAAGACCAGCTCTGGGGCCATTAGCTACTCAAAATCAAAGACTTAAGACCACTGTTTCATCACTATTCATTTATTCCCACATAAAAATACTTCTAAAAGAATGAAATAATAATTCCCATTTTCTGGCAGTCTTCCTTTTCCAAAGCAACAGTTTTGCATATTCCTCCATAATCAGATGCCAGTCTTATTTAAAAGAAAAATGATTCTCTCTAGAGTGCAGATCTCCCAATGTAACTCATTTTGTCTGACACAGTCAGACACCAAGGTTTCAGTAAGTTAAGTCGTGTTTTACACTTAAGGTAGAACGGATGGTGCACCATAAGTATGGAAGTCAATATGAAAGACTGCCAAACCACACTTGTATCATGAGTGTTCTTTAACTCCTCAGTATTTTGGTACTAAATATTTCAGTTTCAGCAGCAGAATGCTATATTCTAGTTTCCTTCAGAGGACCAAGCCCTGCTCTAAGTATAATATTTTTACATCAATCTTCTGCTTTTGGCAGAAGAAATTTTTGAGTCGCCAGAATTGAGAGCCATTACACTTGGTGAAATAATTTTTCCCTTACAGAGATGGTCAATTTGACAGTCAGAATTTTAGAAAGGGAGTGGTGAAGGACTGTCCAAAGAGAAGCTTGTCTATTAAAAGGAGTAATATCCTGACAAACTGAATAGCTAAGATCAAAAACTCTCAAATGAAAATCTTTGAAGCCTTTCTATTAACTATTCAGGTGAGAAACTGTGTGGTAAAAGGAATTTTAAAAAAACCCAAACTAAGAAACCATATTATTTAAATACTCTTGCCATTTTGTTTTTCTTCCTCTAGATAAAATGCAGTCATTTAGCAATTGACACTGGTCTGCTGTGCATCCTACTGAGCACTGTGGTACATGTTATTAAGCTCTCTTGCATGCTATGTCTGAATCAAAACCTTAAATCCTATATTTTAATATCGTAAATTAATAAAAACTAGTGGAGAGCCAGGTCAAGGAACCCATTTTTATTAAGAAGTTTTTGCTAGCTAGTATTTCTGGTTTATAGATTCCCTACAGGTTTTAACCCAATAAGCTGCTTGTGTGTATAGGAAGCAATCTGTTTACATACACTGTGGTAACCTGTGTAGTCCAATGTGCAAGCAAGCAGCTCCCAAAAGAGTTTTAAAGCAAACCTGTGTAGGATGTTCATGACTTTCCAATCAGCATCAGCACCACTCCTGGCCCTGGCGTTCTGTGCAATGGTGGAAACAGCAGCATGGATGGCAGCTCCGTCACCGCGCTGCAGGGCTGCACTGCCCACCACCACCATCGGCTTTTTGGCATGGTCCAGGACCTGTGCAAGCCAAGAAGCAGAAATTCATCCCACAGCTATGAAGACAATTCTTGGTACAGGTAATGTGATAAATCCCTGAATTTCTCTGTAAGTCTTCCATGCAAACCTACGGTTCCAAAATGGTCAGTTTCACTTGGAGATAAAGCCAAGAGAAACTGCTGTAAGCAGGAAACTACCTTGTCAGTACAGAACTGTACACTTGATAACCACACATTTAAGTGGAAACAGCAGTGCCTGAAACGGCCTGTTTTATGAAAAGAAATACCCCAGGAGTTTCCTGCACTGCAAAGTTTTACACACCTGAATATATTACACGGTTTATACATGCTTGGTGCACACTAATCATGACCTCGTCTCTGCATTTGATTAAAAGCAAATAACCCCATCTACAACATGGATTTTCCTTCAAATCTGTCTGAGGAATTCAGATTATTGCTTAATACCTGTGGAATTGAACAGTCACACTCTTAAGTTCTGTGTACCTTAGAGAAGGCATGTTTGCCAGAAGCAATGTCCTGAAGTATCTGTGGGGACTCTCCTAGATGTTCATATGTGTAGGTCAAATTCACAGGAGAGCCAACAAGGGCCACTTGCAAGTCATTGTGAAGCCAGCTGAAAATACAACAAACATTTTATAAAAGTTAAAGAAATACAGAGTTTTACCCAACCAAGGCAACTAATTATTACTTCAGCAGTAACTTAAAATAGGATTGCAAAGGAATTTCAATGGCATTCATTGTTCTGGTAAGATGCAGTTTAGCTTTATTCTGACTGTTAAGCAAGCCGCTAGGTTGTTGTTTTTCTCTAGATGTATTCCAGAAACAGTATAGCAACACACCTTACGTGACAAGTTCATAAGTCAATTCCCTCCTCCCCTCAAGCTTCTGCCAATTCAGTTTTAGAAATCTACTTATTTCTTAGATAAACACAGAAACATTTAGCTGGTTAGAATTTTTTTTTTGCAGCTTCTCATGGCACAGACTTACAAAAATACATGAAGATACACATTCAAAAGTCTAAGTGCATTTTCTCCTTTCAAAATTTCAATGCCATTACTGTTTAAAATTATGTATTTTCAAAGATCCCAGAATTAAGAGGGACAGGGATTTTATAGACCTCATTTGCCTCATACTGACGTATCTTATTAAAATTGAATTAGCTATGTTCAAAAATTTGGGAAAGCCACACTACTTGGCAAAGAAAACGTGAAACTGGAATGACTGCTTCAAAACTCAGCACATCTGATTTGTTACAATACAAAAAGCAATAAACTGATACTGAAAATAGATCTTTAAGGAATATGCTGTAACAGACTTCTATAAAACAGCAAATCTGAGGTGTCTGTGTAATGTAACAAAGGAATAAATGTCTGAGTAGATGAACTTAATGTAAAATGTCAAAGTGAGAATGAACTAGCTCTACACTACAGGGTACTACCCTTTTTCCACACATAAATCACCATTCCCTTTATTAAAAGGTGAACTAAATCCAATGATCCCATCTGAATGAATGCTCTCAAGTTACTGCCTGCAGCTCCAACCAAGCACTGTATCAAATCCAGATGGATTCACAGGCTTATTCACCACCAAGGAATACGAACCTCTTTCGAATTCTAGCATTAAAAAGCGGTGCCTCAAAGCGTGGATTGGTGCCAACCAGAAGGAGGACGTCTGCCTCCTCCACCCCAGCAATCTTGGTATTCAGCAGGTAGTTAGAGCGTAAATCTGTGCTGTAACAAAAAGATGTAAGAAAGAGGATGAGAATTCAGTAGAGGGAAGGAATGAAGCTATGGTAAAGATTGTAGATGCTCAAAGTACTTTTTCATTTCAGGAAAAGGAAGAGAAAGAAGAGATTTCTCAACCCAAATTACTAATCATAACCATACTAAAGTTTTCACACCATAAATAGAAATAGACTATCCAGCTCACAACAGAGTGTAACTGGCTTTCAGTAACTCACTGTTAAACTGCAGCAGCCATACATTCAGTACAGCATGGGGTAAAGTGTGTAACCCTTGCTGGAGTAGAAACTATGAATCAACTCACAGTCCATAAATACTCTCTACATGTGAGTATTGTAAATTCAAATAAATCCTCCTAATACATCAGCAATTGTTATCCTTGATAATTTCAGAACATTGCCATGAGATGATCTGCAGACTGGAAAGTTTATTAACATACTAATCACTGACAGGCATTGCCTGTCCTCTTACCCAGCTCCAGCAGTAGGAAAGATCTCTTCAGTGCAGAGCGTATCACAATTCACTCTATTCAGTAGGTCTTTCAGAGCTATTAGTGCTTCTGCATCCACCAGCCCTCCTACAACTGCTGCTATTTCCTTACCTTCCACTGCCTGGAGCTGGAGAGAAAGGAAGTATAAACATAAACAAAAGAAACCGCTGAAATTAATTCTCATTTGGCCTGGGTAAATATTTGTTATATAAGGGTGTGCCAAAGCCAGCAGTGCAACTGCTGGCCTGGAGTAGCACAAACGGATCAGTGGTGTCTGACTCCTGCCAGGCAGCAACTCCAGCTCCTTCAGAACACATGATAAGCAAGGAAGAGCTCTCTGTATTCTATTCAGGTCTCTCCCACTTGAGTTATCATTCAGATGTAGCTAATTCTCATTTGGTGTGGTAAGAGAGGAAGGCTGGCAAATGCTTTTATTTTAACAAAGCCACAGTGCAGACAGAATACAAACTTCCATAACACAAGCTCTGGTAGTAAACTTAACTCAAAGGTATTATGTGAGAAGCAATAGCTTTTGTAACAAACCCTGACACTATACCATGGGCAAAAACATCCTTGAGGAAAGTTCAATTCAATTACAGTTATTCAATTCTACTTCACCCCCATAAAATTTTTAATCAAAATCCAGAGCAGTCATGCAGCACTTCATTTGAGCTGCAGAATCAATCACCACACAGAGAAAGTACTGAGGAAAGCACAATTCAGATATAAGTAATACAGATTTAATGTCTTTCATGGCAAAAGTGGTGATAGCACAGTTTAAATAAATTTAAAGATCTCCTCAGATAGGTCAGAGTATTCAGGAAAATTGCTTCCTCCTTAATTTCTGAAGAAACAGTTTACTTTCCTATTTTAAATAAGTAATTTTATTTAAATAAATCTCTCCCAATGCTCCAAATGATATAATAATAAGAAAAAGTTCTTTAAAAGGTCCACTCCATGAAACGGGAACTATTTGACAAAATAAGAAATTTCAGTGGAAATACAATGGATTAGAAGTCAAATGTTCCCCTTTAACCTTAAAGAAAAAAGCCTTTTTAATATAAATAATTTGATATTAATATTTGTAATACATCCAGCTTTAGAAATTAATTTTAGACTACTTATACTGAAAATTGTTCTTACCACACCAGCAACACGAGCTAATACATCCTCCCATGAGGCATAAACAAACACTCCTTTCTCATTTTTGATCATTGGCTGAGTAAGTCTCTGACGCTTCAGACCATCATAAGCAAACCTAAGTGAATACCAAGAATATTATAAAAGAGCAAAGACAAGGATAATTGTTTCTAATTCTGTGAGTGAGTTTTCTAATTGCAGGCTTTTAGAAAAGAGAAAACCAAGAAATATTTCCCCTGAAAGTTTAACTTTTCCTTCTCAAAAACTCACAAAACAATCAGTAATAGAAATAAAAGTTACTGTGAAAAATTATTATGAAAATCAGAAAATTAGAAAGCTCAGTAACTTCAATTATAGGATTAAAAAACATATTTTACAATTGTTCTTCTTAACTGTAGCTTTACAATACTAACAGCTGAATACCAAAGTTGGTGCTACTGTGCACGTTTCTGGTTGTGCAAAGGGTGCCTTTAACGCATGTATAAACACACCTGGTTTTGTCAGATATCCATTCCTCATTGATATCTTCATGCAGCCTTGGCAAAATTCTCATCACTTCTCCAGTTCTCGTGCTCACTACGATGTTGCTTCCAACTGCATCAAGAACATCAATTGACTCTACCTTCCTGTTTAGAAGAACAAATAAACCACTTGCAGTCCTTCATATATAAGCAGCAAGTATCTTATTTTTGGCTTGAATATAGACCATTTTCTTCCTAGTAACTGGTATAGAGATGTATTTTGGATTTAGGGTGAGAATAGAGTGATAACACAGGGATGTTCTAGTTGTTGCTAAGCAATATTTACACTACCTCAAGGATTTTTCAGCTTCTCACCCAGTCCCACCAGCAAGGAGGCTGGGGGGACACAGGCAGGAGAGCTGACCCCACCGGGCCAAAGGGATGTTCTGCACCCCAAGCTCTGTGTGTGAACGATGGGGGAAAGCTGCCTGGGGCTGCTGCTCAGGGCCTGGCTGGGCAAATGCAGTGTGCATCACTTGCTTTGTACGTTCTAATACTTTTTTTCAATCATGATTGTAATTTTCTTCTTCTGTCCTATTAAATGGTCTTATTTCAGCCCATAAATTTTACATTTCCTCCCCCCAATTTTCTCTCTTATGCTCCATGGGGGGCTGAAATGAGCAATTTGCTATCTGGTATTTAGCTGCCTGCTGAGTTAAATCACAACAGTCTTTTAAAGCATCCATGATGGCATGAAGAGTTGAGGTAACAACAGATCTGACCAGAGCATGAAAACCAATTTGTTATAGGCACTCATTGTATTAATTTAAGAGGTGCTGGTCTCAGAGTTGCTGCACACGTTCTCAGAGCTGTGCTATGTAACACCTTGCTGTCTGGGTGTGTTCCTGGTGTGCAGTTTATCATCTCCTGCAGGTGGATTAAGGAAGGATGTGATTCTGTCACAGTGTGCCGCTGGTTCACCAAAGGACAGAACTGCGGCTGGAGAGACGGATCCGGTGCGTGCACTCAGCAGCGCGGCGGGCTCCGCGCTTCGGGAGCCCTCCAGCGGACACGGATGGTAACTGCACGCTCCACCTTCCCGGAGAGCCCATCTGCGGGGAGCCACCTCCCCCGCCTTCCTCTGCTCCTCCGCACTAATTCCAACAGCTCTCGGGGATCCTGAATATCCTTGGGATGGCCAAACCAGCGTGTTCCTGCGTTCGATAGGTTGGATAAAGTCTTGAGCAACCTCATCTAGAGTGAGAGGCGTCCCTGCCCACGGCAGGGGTGGTTGCGACTAGGTGATCTTCAAGGTCCACTCCAACCCTTAACGTTCTGTGATTCTGTCTCCTGACTGTGTTTCAGGTCTTGTTTAGAATTAAACAACTACTTAAGAAAATCACACAGAGATCTGCTCTGAGGCTAAATAGCTTAGTTTTACAAGATATTTTAAGTAATATCCTCAACAATTAGTGAGTTAATGAATTTGTATTTTCCTTTATACGCATCTTTTACTAAGCAATCAGCACAACCTACAAGTCCAAAACATTTTAGTGTAAAAATAAGGGAATAACAGTCTACAAGCTATAATATTCTTTTCTTACATAAGCTGTAAGAACAAGATTTGTGTTAGATTCAGTCTATGGAAAAGCCAACAACAAAAACACAGAGAATGAAAATCAGAGCAAACCCTTGGTATCCCATATTCTAAGATAGAGTGTAAGAGCAGCAGAGAAAGCTGAGTCTTCAGTATGAGTTAAGACACCTACCTTGTCTCCCATGGGCGTGCAGTAAAGGCATATGGCTTGGAGGTAAGAGCACCAACTGGGCAGATGTCAATAATATTTCCTGATAACTCAGACATAAACATCTTCTCAACGTAAGTCCCAACTTGCATATCATTTCCTCTGCCGGTTGTTCCCAGGTCATCTACCCCTGCAACCTCACTAGCAAACCTGGTAGGTGCACAAAGGAGAAACACATCTGGCATGTACAACTGCAACACACAACATTTTTCAGCTCTCGTCTCATTTTCTTAAGATAAAACATTAGTTCATACACCTGAAAGAAGAAAACAATTGTTTGGATGCATTAGTCTGCACCATCACATGCAGGACCATCTGCAGAATTTCATTCAGAAAGGGCTACAAAAACTTGGGGGAGTTATACCAAAAAACACAGCAGTTCAGTACTCACTGTATTACACAAACTGAGTCCAAGATTAGTCCTAACTAACAAGTTCTTTCTAGAACTAGTTGGGTACATTATACTCTTTTCCATCTGGCTCAAGTTGGCCAGTACAGCGTCTCAGGGCTACAGAACAGCATAAATACAGCTACCAGAGGCTATCAAAAATAAATAAATCTTACAACTGTGGCTGAGGAAGTCACATATCCATTCTGGCACCACCACCATGAGACCAGTTCTGCCCTGCAGAACTCAGATTTCACTTTCATGCACTGGCCATCTTTCTCTATTTCCTGTCTGGTAGCTCCAGGAAACCAGCTATCAGTCACTAACAGAAATAAAATTTTTAAGTACAATCAGAAAATAATTTTTTTAAAAACTGACTACCCCTCATGGGGTTTCTTTCACTAGTAACAAACTGACACAAATATGCCTGCCTAGCAGTCTCCTCAGTGAAAGCAAAGGAATGTACCTGATGCATCTAGTGCACTGTATACACCGAGTCATGATGGTTTTGACCAATGGGCCAATGTTCTTGTCCTCCACAGCACGTTTGCTCTCTCTAAATCTGCTCCTATCACTGCCAAACATCATTGACTGGTCCTACAACAGACAACAGAACACACTCATATCCAGGCTGCTGGAAAGCCCAGTTTCACTGAAGACAAGAGCATTATACGTAAGTCTACACAATTTAATTGGATGTTGTACCTGTAGATCACATTCTCCACCCTGATCACAGATAGGACAGTCCAATGGGTGATTTGCCAGCAGAAACTCCATTACACCCTCTCTGTTAGGTTCAGAGAATGAAGTTAATGTCAACATAATTTAGCAGATAATACAACTAATCAGCCAAAGGAGGCTGAAAGAAAGGTACCTTGCTTTCCTGGACTTCTCAGAGTTTGTCAGTATATTCCAGCCCTTCATAACTGGCATGGCGCAAGCAGCAACGGGCTGTAATCATCACAAAAAGCATGCATGAACACAATATATTTCTTCTCAGCATGAGCACAAACCCCCACCTTCTCCTCTGCAATTCTAACATAGGTTTCTGCTACAAACAAATAGAGCAATAATAATAAACAGGTCTGCAAGGAAAAAAAAAAAAAAAAAAGGAGCTAATTGATAAAGTCACTAGAAGTCACATTTGTTAATAATCTGCTGTATAAAAAGGTTAAATTAGTAATGATTTCTTTAAAGTTAAAAATTCTACTATTCCCAGTCCCAATTCAAGCAGTTACAGCATTAAGAATATCAGGTGTAATCAAAGTCAAATAAAAGAGCTTCAGCCAGAAAAACCTCTGAAGAACTGAAATTCAGAGCATGAACCGTTTACAAGACATTTGCACAAAGCCTATACAAAATCTTGGAATAAAATTCTTCTCAAGATTACTGAAAGATTAACAAAAATTCCTGCTCTGTAAACAAATTCTTCTTACTTTTGAATCACATGACTTCCACCTTTAGTGATAACCCAACATATCCTGAGACACAAAGCTCAAACTATGGAATTGAAGTAGGTGTGAGCTAAAAAATTTTATGTGTGAGTATAAATGTGTAATACAAGACTAAACTCCAAAAGAACATGCATAGATTTCTTAGTACTGCTAAAGACAGTGTTCACTCCTGAAATCAACTATTTCACAACAGACATCAATGCATTAAAATATAAACTCCTAACTAACTGCAATTGTTACTTAGAATGAACCTGCAGGTACTTATCCTACAACTAAATTCATACAGTATCTGAAGTTTATTATTTATGTGGTATCAGCTGAAAATATCTGGCTGAAGCTTGAACTACAAAGCACAAAATGCATCTAACAGAAAAGACACAGCTATCAGATGCTCATGTCCAAGAGCAAGATAGTCCATAATAACCTGAGAACTGACTCTGACTCACAGGCAATCACTGCAGTCCAGTGGGGAGATGAGAAAAAAAACTGCTCTGAGCAGCTGAATGACACCAATTATTCACAAGATTTAAACTAGGCCCAAGCACAGCAAAAAAATTCTATTGAATTCCATATTGCATATTCCATATTGCAATTCCTATGAAACACAAACAATACCTTTGGAGCTTTCTCTATTTCCACAAGACACATCCTACAGTTTCCAGCAACAGAGAGACGATCATGGTAACAAAAACGAGGTATCTGAACTCCAGCCTTTTCACAGGCCTATTAAAAAAAAGAAAAGAAACAAAGGAAAATTAAATCTTAGACTTTTCAGTTCCACCTCAGAAGACACTATGCAGCTTTTCAGAGTAACACTGTCAGTGCTCAAGAATAGAGTGCACTTGACCTTTCATCTTAAGCAGTGACCATAAATAAAAAATTGTGACGAAGCAAAAAAAAAAAAAAGTCAGGATAGCAATTACAAATATAGTTTTTCTATCCTTTGTAAGTGATTGAGGAAATAAGAACTGACCTCTCTTTCATTCTTTCCTCCAATAATAAAGAGAATGCTCTGCAACTGGGCACTAGCAATACAAACACCTTTTTTAAAAAACACATACACTCTTTACAGAAAAGTGCATCAAAAATGGAAAAAAATAAAAAGAGCACTACAAGCATCATGATTTCTGATAATCCAACAACACAGACAGTCTATACAAAGGTACTCCTGCACAGTCAATCTTCGACTTCAGCAGACCCCAAACTCAAAGACAACATGACAGAAGAATAGACGGAGGCAACAGATTTCCAGAGAACAGATAAAGACAGCCTTCCCAGCATAAAACCCTCACACTTAATAGGCTCTATGTTACAGCATTATAGATATGCCTGCCAAAAGAAATACCACCGAATTTAATTAAAAAAAACTCTAACAAGATCTAGTTTCTCTGACAAACACGTAGTGTTCCGAGACAGAAGTTCGACCAAAATTTATCCAAGTATGTTATTATTGCATTGCATAAAGTTTTGCAGCTGGGATTGATGCTGCACACATCTTCTTTCAAGCAACCACAGCATATTTTTCTTTTTCAAACACTGAATTCCCCCAAGGATCTGTCACATGAAATTGCATCACAGTCAGTTAGAACACTCCTAAAGAATTGCAAGAAACAATGTAAAAGCAGGTGGTTTTTTGCTGTATGGAATAGAATATGCTGCTAAGAAGTGAGATGGCAAGTCCCAGAAAAGAGGAATGCCATTCCCCACACCTGCAGAACTGTCGTTCCGGGGTTCACCAACACAGGATGGCCATCCACAAACACCTCTATCTGGTTGCTGGCTGCTGTTGCAGTTGTTCGCCCTGAAGGACACGGAAAAAGGAAACAAAACAAACTTTCACTTACTGCTAGATGGAAACCATCAGACCCCTCACTCCTGATTTTATTTACAGAGAGCTGATAGAATCCCGATTCTACCAACTGTGCAACAGAATCCCTTAGCCTGCAAACCGAGTATGTATATGTGCCCCACGATAAATGAACCGCACGTACATTTATCACCAAGAGACCCAGACGTAAACTACAGACACTTACCACATACTCTAGAGGACTGGGTGACCCCAGCTAAGGTCCTGGGAACAGCGAGCAGTCGAAGCATGGTGCTGTGGTAAGAGAGAAAACAGCACTGTAGTTATCAGTTCAAATGTTTGCTGGCAAGTTTTAAACGGGCAGAGGAAAAACTTCTACATCAGTTGTAAAGGAGCACGTATGCAAACCTAAAAGTGCAGTTATGGGAGAGTGAGTTACCGCCTTCAAACGCAAGATAGGATTCTTTAACAATCTATACATGACACATAGGAATGTCAGCGAGCGGCCTCTCCGCCTGCAGCGGAGCACCGGCCCCGGCCCCGCTCCCCCACGGCCCGGACGGCGCAGCTCGGCGGCGGCGGGCGCGGTGTCGCCGTCCCCGGGGCCGAGGGCACGGCCGGCGACAGCGCTACCCGGCGCGAGGGTNGGCGGCGGCGCCGCGGGACGGCTGCGCTCCGCCTCGGCCTCTGTGGCGGAGGCCTCGGGCCTTTCCGCCGCTGCCCTCAACCTCCTTCGGCTATCTCCGGAGCCGTCTTCGGCAATCTCCGGAGAGGGCAGTCCGCGCTCGGCAACCTCCGGAGCGAACCGCTTCGGGTATTTCCGGCAAGCTATCGGCGAACGATGACAAGGGCAATTTCCGCCGCCAGCCCACAGCCTTTTCGGCCACCGTCACACTCACTGCCCTTCCCTCGGCAATTTCCGTCCCTTTCCGCCTCTTTCTTCGCCCAACCCCGGTAACTTCCGCTGTGCCAGCGGGGCGGGGTGTGGCGACAGTACAATGTTACAAAACCCCTGTAACACCGCAAACCTTCCTAGGGTTTATAGTCAGCCTTACTTTAATTACTTCCACGCTTTCCCGCACCTCTGGTGTCCCGTCCGCTGCACGCCCTGTGCTGCAGCAGCCGACCCCTGAGGAGCTACCTCGCGGCTCGCTCTCGCGGAGGAATACACATGCGTGCAGTGCCGCGGAGGGATACCGGCTCTATATAAGGCCGGCGCAGGGGCGCAGGGGCCCTTTCCCGCGGCGGTGGCGGTCGGGGCGGGCGCAGCGTGTGGGCCGCGCGCCGCCGCCATGGGCTTCGGGGACCTGAAGTCCGCCGCGGGCCTCCGCGTCCTCAATGACTTCCTGGCCGACAAGAGCTACATCGAGGGGTGAGAGGCGGCGGGGGGGTGTCGGGGTGCGGGGAAAGTGAGTGGGGCCTGGCGGAGACAAGCGGGAGGGCCCTGATTCACCCCGGCAGCTGCACGGGCGGCGCTGCTCGGCGGCCGCCGCTGCTCCACGTGTTCCTGCGTGCCCCGAGCAAGGGGATTAATTTGCCTTGTTCTCCGCAGGTACGTCCCTTCGCAGGCTGACATAGCAGTCTTCGAAGCGATCGCTGCCCCGCCGCCTGCAGACTTGTTCCATGCTCTCCGGTGGTACAATCATATTAAGTCGTATGAAAAGCAAAAGGCAAGGTATGGTTAAATTCTGAAGCTGCAATATCTTCCCGAACTAGCCTACAAATCGTTTCATTTGTTTTTTCGAGTTTAAACAAAACTGGTTTCCAGTGGCACCACGTGGCATTTTGTGTTATTGAAACACAAACAGCTCCAGAAACGGGGAAAACCTTTTCTGTCAGTACGGAGGACAAAAGTAATGATTTGCGGTACTGAAGGACATAAAAAAAAAGAAAGGGGGGGATATGAAAGGAAATAGTATCTCTTTCCGGCTGTAAGTGTTCATGAAAGGTGCTGTATTGACATCCGTGGAGACTGCAGGCCTCTCTGTAAAGGTACAGCGTAGGGAGGGTCAGTATTATTACACTGCTTTCTCTGAGCCTCAGTTCTCTTGGGAGGAAATGCTTCCAAAGATGAGTGGCTCAGTCTCCAGTCCGTTTCTGAAGTTTTTGTAATGCTAAAGGGGACTGAGATTCTGAAGTGGTTTCACAAAGTACCTGGAAACTGCTTATGTTTCCTAAAATCAAAAGCCAGTGTTATGGCTCCAGTAACATTAGCAATACAGTTCACATTAGCAATACAACTGTGAGCTTGTTTTAAGGTAACAGGACTATATGAGCTGCAAGAGATGGTAATTTCAGGGAGTTCTGGTCCCTTGTCCCGTTGAGAGCAAGGGTTTAGGGTAAAGTGTTCACTGAAATGCAGGAAAGCAGCAGTTACCATCCAGTAATGTGTTTTCAGTCACTTCCTAGTTTTTAAACAGGTGAAAGTGGTTCTAGGGAAGCATGGACAAAAAGCTGGTACATTCTAGACAGAAACCCATGTACTTAGTTGGGCAGGATCATACCAGCTTTGATGAGCTACAGCAAATCCTATATTCACAGATTACTCAGCTGGCCTGTCAGGAGCGTTGGGAGCTGTCTTCCATGAGATGCTGATTTCAAGTAGCAGAATTAGATTTTTACTCCTTTCAGCAGAAGTTTTTTGTTAAAAATCCATTTTTTAGGGTTAATGATAAACTGGCAGTGATTGTATTGGTGTTTAAGTTCCCAATATCTGCATTTTTCTTTCAGCTTGCCAGGAGTAAAGAAGGCTTTGGGAAAATATGGTCCTGCTGATGTTGAGGACACAACAGGTGCGGCCACAGATAGCAAAGATGATGATGACATTGACCTTTTTGGATCTGATGATGAGGAGGTACTAGTGAGATTTTTGTATTATTTTTATTGCTTTTTAGAAATTAACCCAGGCAAGGCAGTGTCCTTACATGCAGGCATGCAGATTTTCACCCTGACCTAGTTGAAGTTACTTACATTTCTGACCTTGATAACAGATCCTACTAGCAAATCTCAAGTGTAGCTATCCATGCAGAATAGGAAAGCTTGGAAGGTAAAAACTGAAAAGTTGAAAAACAGTGTGTTGGGATGGGGTGAACTGTCCAACTTTGACTGGTTACATGATGAGTAAAACAAAAAATCACCATCTTTCGGCTGACAGTTGTGATGATTTGTTTTTATCTGAGTAGATGCCAGTCAGTTTGGTAGTGGCTTGGAGATGCAGAGGTTTGGTGCTTTTCTGTAACTGGAAATTTCTATTTCAGGAAAGTGAAGAAGCAAAGAAACTGAGGGAAGAACGTCTGGCCCAGTATGAATCAAAGAAGTCCAAAAGTATGTGTGCTGAGAACTTCCTGGTCTTTTACACTTGAGTTAATTTTCATGCATTTGAACAGGATGGCTAGAAAGACTAATTAACTCTAATAACAGATCAGCTTAACTGGAATGAGACAGGACTAATTAGTTTTACTTGAATTGCCAGTGAGCTCAGCCTTCCCATAGCAAGTAGGAATGTTAACATGCCTTTTGTTCTGGCTCATACACTCCTCCTTGTTCTTTCTAAAGACTGATCTTTCTATATAAATGGAGATAAAGCAAGGCTTTTCTTTAAGAGTTTAGAGAAACTGCTGCAGTACACAAGTTACTCCACAGCTACTGGCCTGGAACTGTTCAGAACTGTAGCAGTTGCAGTATTCCCTCTGTGGAAAATAAACTGTTACACAGCATTAGGCTCCTTCTCAGACGTTCTGAAAAGGACTTCCTATGTAACAAACACTAGTGTCTGCTGAAATCTGTGTATACCTAGCGAATCTACATATTGAGGGTTGGGATGTACACAGCTGTACATTGGTACCAGAGGCCTGTCACAGCAATGTGAGCAGGTTCTGGTTCACAAAATTGGATTAGTTGCTCTCGTGAAACCAGTTTGCAAGTATATTAATGAGTTCCTGAAAGATTCCTGCCTTTTTATGGTGATTGTCTTCCCCCAGAACCAGCTGTTGTTGCCAAGTCATCGATCTTGCTGGATGTGAAACCTTGGGATGATGAGACAGACATGGCCAAACTAGAGGAGTGTGTTCGAAGCATTCAAGCAGATGGCTTGGTCTGGGGCTCTTGTAAGTGTGGGGAAATTTAAGAGCAGAGAGAGGGAGAGTGCAGGCCCTTGGGGTGGTATGTGAGTAGTTGGACTTGTGGTCACTGCTGATCTCTGAAATGCAGGTAGCTGTAACTTGGGAAGTGCAGTACTACAGTACTTCAGTGTCCTTACATGGTCAGAAAAGGTGCATTAGTGCAGTAGCCTGGTTAAGATTCAAATACAGGTTTTAAAAGCTGTTAAACTTCAGCTCTGCTATCCTGCATCTCCCTATACAATTCCCAGTGCAGCAGACAAACACCTTTACCCACCCACATCACCGGTTTGGGGAAGGGGTGGAGGTCCCCAGAAAGAAACTTTTTCAATCAGTTGTAATGAATGCTGTTAACTAGGTTGTTAATTAGGTGGTCCATAATGTGGACCAAAGGCTGTTTTTATATATTCCTGAATATTGCTTTGCTCAGTTCATTCTTAGATCTGTATTTTTAAGAGATTCCACCAATTAACGAGTACTAAATGTTTGTCTTTTATTTTGCAGCCAAGCTAGTACCTGTTGGTTATGGTATCAAAAAGCTTCAGATCCAGTGTGTTGTTGAAGATGATAAAGTTGGAACAGATATGCTGGAAGAGAGAATAACAGCTTTTGAAGATTATGTACAATCAATGGATGTAGCTGCTTTCAATAAGATCTAAGTCTTGATATATCTAGAATAAATGTTGCAAAAAAATGTGCAGTGTCTGTGCTTGTTTCAGATTCTTAGAATAATCCAGCTCACAAATGTCAGGTTTTCTTGGTGGGTAGAGTAGAACCTGAAACTGAATTTCAGGGTTGCTCTGACACCACTGTAGTACCCAGGAGCACGAGGAGAGCATCATCTGAGAGTTTACGTTACCATGGCTTTAAAATACTGAAATGCTCCTTCCTCCATCTGCAGAGGAAATTGCTTCTTTGGAAGTGTCTGGAATTCCTGTGGAAGGAGGGATGGTTTTAAGGGAAAGGAGGAGGGCTCAGTCAAAGTGCATGCTTTAGTGGGTAAATAATCGAAGTTCCTCTTGTTTAATAAGGGTGGTGACTAACCAAATACACCACTGCCTTTGTTGCCAGCTAGAACTCCAGTGAGAGAGGGAGACAAAGCTAAGTTCAAAGTGACTTGCAGTGCTCTACAGATGAGGCCTGAGACTACCCTGGTACTCTCTCACCTGTTCTATGACTGTTTTTTTTTTCCCTCTGAGGCTTGGAAACAATTGCAATGAAATCCCGTGGAGTTTGGCGTGTTAGTGAATGCAGCCGGTAACGCTGGGGCGGCGCTTCCCTGCGGGCGCGGGCGGTGCCTCTGGGGGGCGCTGCGAGCCCGGCGGTGCCCGGGGAGCAGGCGGCAGTGGGGAGCGGGCTGCGGCTGCGGCGGGGGCACCGCGAACTGCGCTCGCGGGAAACCGGGAAAAACAGCGGGAAATCACACTGCGCTCGCGGGAAACCGGGAAAAACAGCTAGAAGTGCAAACGCATACAGGATGCAAAAAGCAGTGACATTACCAGCAGTTTGTGCTGTTTACTCAGCTCCAGATTGGTTTCTAGATTGATTTTGACATTTCTTTCAGCGATTGAAGAGCCTGTCAGGAATAAATCCCAAAAACTGTCTATAGGAATGATAAAATGGTAGAATCTGTCAAAGCTGTGAAGCTTCTGAAGAAATTCATAATGTTCACAGGTCTGCCAACTTCAGATTATGTAAGAGCTTTGTTTGTAATTTGTCTCAGAAAAAAAATCTGCCCACTAGAGGCTTAAAGCACAGTTAAAGATATGAAAGTGAGTATTGTTACAGGCTCACTTGCCACCTCCATAAACCTAACTCCTCAACAGTACCCTTTCTGTGGCAATTCTCAAGCTGTTGTTTCTGCTAAATCATGTAGCTTTGTTTTACCAATTCTGTCATGGTGCTGTTCAAAGCAAGAAATTGGCAAACACCATATCAGAAAAACTACATTTTTCAATTATTAAAAATTCTGCCTCAAGAATATAGGTTTTATTATCTTGGCCATCACTGCTTCTGACCTTCTTTCCAATGTGCCGCTTACCTTGATATTCCTTTCTTGGCTTTCAAATTAAAGCCTGAAGTGGATAAAAGGGTTTGATTTATAGATGGTAACTTTGTTAAAATACAGCACTGAGTCATCCATGTGACCTGCCAGACTGGATTTTTGTGTGTTACGTTTATGCTAAGCATGCCTGTATGAACTCTTTGGTTCTTGAGATTTCTTGTGTGTGTTGGGTTTTGGCAGGGTTTTTTTGTTTCCCAATGGTAAAAAGAAAGTTGCACAGAAACAAAAGAAACGAGCCCTAGAGAGCACAGTGTTTCCAGTGAAAAAATAGGTAGGTATGTGAGCAAGAGTATTCCACTCAATCCACATACATTTGTCTTAGGTGTTTTTGGGTAGTGTTTGGGTATGTGCTGGTATATCAATGTATCATGAAAAATCAGCACCCTGGAATAAATGAGCCAAATATCCCAAGTGCACCCCGTAACAGAGAGATCTGTAGAAAATTCTGTGATTTCAATATGTTCTATACGGGAATACTGAGAAAACAGTTTTACAAAAACTAATCCACATAAAAACCTTCAGAAACACAAACTGTCCAGGAAGAAGATAAAAGTAACTTGAACTGGTCCATTATGAAATGTGTCAATAGCTATTTCTATAGTATCTCTTTGCATGATGACACAGATTCCTTTCCTTTTTCTGGCCCTTTTTTCCATTGTGGTGAGTCAAATGAGCATTCCTCAGTCCAGGCAGCATAGAATTGTTGGTATTGTTTTGGAGACTCTTTGGAAACAGAAACTTAGAGCATTATCTGTTTTGTTTAGGTATCTTGCATTACACTTGAAGAAATGATTTAGATAAGTCTGTAACTGATCTTGGTGTGAACAGTAGCAGTTAAATTGCACAATTGTTAATCCACTTAATGCCATAGATCAAGGCTGATTTTGGCCTTATTCAATTCTGTCCTCTTTCTCTCTCCTGTCTGCTTCAGGCCACACTTTCTGATCCTCTATGCAAGATGGGACATACATGCTCCCCATTTGAAAATCAGTCTCTGTGCTGTACATAGGAACATGTGTGTGCACACAGCTGAAGAAAGCTGACATGAACCTTAAATCCCAAAGCAGAAAGGGCCAGGGCTTGATTTCACCTTCCAAAATCTTTGGGAAGGAGCTGTTACAAGAAAAGCCACTTCACCACACATTGCTGCTAAGAAAAGCAAATGAGCATGCTCTTTGGAAACAACAATATTTTATTACTTCACTTGAACTACAGCCAGGAGAGAACATCATTCTTAGAAAGAAGTCAGGGAACATGTGAAGAAAAACTGCAAAATGTTTGATTTAGGCACATACAGCAGCACAATGCCAAAATATTGTGATGAGCAACTATGTACCAGGCAGCAAATGACTCAAAGGAAGAATGCTGCTTACCACCTTTCCAGCCCAAAGGGAAATACACTGAAATTCCACTGATCCTGCCTGACTCTCTCAGACTCTGAAACCAGAGCCCAAAGAAATAGTTACAGACCACAGTCAGGCGGTTTCTATTTGTGCAGCTACCAATATTGGATGTGCTCATGCATACATATATATTTTGTACAAAAGCAAATCTATTTACATATAAGGCCTCAATTACAGCATGAATGCTACTATTGTGTTGGCAGGCCAAATAAACTAGGTAAATTATCTGAAAGGCACTTTTATTCTATATGCCTAGGCCAATAACTAGGAAAAAACAGTTCAAATTTACCCAAAGCCCTATGCTTTTACTTTCAGTGGAGTTCTGTTGCACATTCAACTTTTAAATTAAGTGGTATTGCATCAGAAATTGGTTTACCCCATATAGAATATATATATATATTACATTGGTGCATGAGTGATTCTGCAGCAAGCAACAAGTTGGAACAGAAAACAGCATAACTGGGACTACTTCATCTTTCTTATGGGAGTGGACTCCATTTCCTGGATGAATTGCCTTGCCTCTTATTTGGAAAAGAAATCCAAATTTGGCTACAGACTTGTAACAGAATACTGATGAATTCACTCCACCCATTTTTTAAAGCTTGACATTAAGGCATACAAAATGTTATAATATTTCTTTATCTTTGCTTGAAAGAGTATTAAAGAGCAATCAATAGTTTTAAACCTCTGTAGAACTAAAATTTTAAACGTAGAAAAAAGAAGTGTGGCACAGAAACTGTAAGAAATATTTCCACTAATTCTCTGCACATTTCAAATGAGCCTAATACCTGTATGAAACCTCTGCTCAGTATTTTGTACCCAGCTGGTGCTAAAAATACAATAAGTGACCAGAAAACACAGGGTCTTCTGTCTTAGTTTTGAGTATAAGATAAAGAACATTGGGAGAAGACAGGTTTTATTTCCATATTTTTCTTTTCTGGCAATAGAAGACAGCAATTCATTGTTCTCCATCTTGGACTCCTCTCCAGCTGCAGAGTGGAGCCTCCAATTGCTTCATTTAGGTGGGACATAGCCAGGGGATTCCTCCTTGGGGCAGCAGTAGGCAATCAGGAGACTCATGGCCCAGTGATGTATGGCCACGGCCTCTTGGATGATAATGCCTCAATTAAGAGTGGTGTCAGTAAGGGCAAGGAGGAATATTTTTATTATGTGTTCTTTTGATATCAATGAGGTATGGAACCACAGCAAACCAACAGGATTACAACAACATTCCTCATCAAAAGCCCAGTTAGAGTCATTCCACCTATGCTGATAACTTTCAGTTCAGGCTGTATGTGCATTGCAAGGGCACACATCCAAATCATGTGTCCCTTAAAAACCTTCCAATTAAAGCAGCAAGTGCAATTAAGCCAGCTGTTTACAGAAAACTGTATATGCAAAGATGCACATCTGACTGGCAGATGTGAAGTCAAGAACACCTCTGAATCCCCTGTCAGCTCTTTTGGAGAGAGCTGGTGGCACGGGCAGTCACTGGGCAGTCTCACAGTAGTGCACAGGAGCATTGTCTGAGCTCCAGAGCTGCTCGCTGACCGTGCCCGAGCGGCTCACCTCCCACAGGGCCAGCTTCAGCACCTCAGACACGGTGCTCTTCACCTGGGCTTGGAACTTCTTGCTAATCAGAACGTAGAGGATTGGGTTGAGGCAACTGTTGATGAAACCAAGGCCAGTGGAGAGGGGAATGCCATCCTGTAGTAAGTCATGCAAGTTTTCATCATGGTGAGCAGACAGCTCCACAATGCTGAATATATGATATGGCGTCCAGCAGACAAAAAAAGCTACAACTACAGCAGTGATGGTCCAGAAAAGCCTGCTAGAAGTCAATACAGTTCTCCTCTTCACTTTGACAATCAGCAGTGAGTAGCAAATAACCATGGTCACTAAAGGAAAGAGGTAACCAAACGCAAGCCTCACCCAAATGAGAATGTGATGTGTCAGCAAAATAAGTTCTCTGTCATGCACATGGAAGTTGTTGTAGCAAATGGTGACATTGTTGAGAACTGTAGCTGTGTCTCTAAAGTACAAGGCAGGGCCACCAATAATTGCAGCTGACATCCAAATGACCCCACTCAGAAGGAGGGTGTTCTTTACAGTTCTGTATTTGTAGGAGAAGACTGGGTGGACAAGGCGGATGTAGCGGTCAAGGCTGATGAACGTCAGGAAGAAAACACTGGCAAACATATTAAGTAGTGCAATGAATGAGTTCATTTTGCAGAGCCACTTCCCAAAAGGCCAGTGGAAGCCCATTGCCACATATGAAATATAGAGGGGCAGGAAGAGAACAAAAATGAAATCTGCAATGGCCAGATTCAGAAACCAGAGTGTGGAGACAGATTTATCCCACTTAAAGCCCATAAACCAGATGACAATGGCATTACCTGGCACTCCCAGCAGAAATGCCACACTGTAAAAGAAAAGGGAAATAATATGGGCAATGCTGAGGGAGGACTGGGGTGACTCATCTTCCTCAGACAGATCATAGAAATAAGAGTAGTTCTCAAAATCTTCAAATGTCATGTTGCACAGTGGCTTTCTGGGAAAGAAAAGAAATGAAATGGTCAAACAAGAAACTGCATGTTTTACTGCACTGTGAATAGTAAGCTGCAATTCTTTCAAGCTCTTGGTCATAAACAAAAACATTGCCTTAGTTTGGCATATCTGTCACCTTTTATCTGTCAGTTACTAGCACAAAACTCCTGAAGAAATTTGGTCACAGGCATTTCAAGAAATGTTCAAATCAAAACAGAACTTGAAATCTTCAAGAATTGTTTTCCTAACATTAATTTCTCAACAGACAGCACTGAGCACAGTATCACTGATAAATTTCTAGGAGACCAGATGCAAAGTTTTACTGAAGTATGATTGTGCTGCTATTCTTTTCTGGTCAGGTTTCATACTTTACTGCTCTGTTCCTATGTGAAGCAAGTTTTATGGATTATATCTGTCTAAAATCAGAGGAGCATTAAACACCAACGTGGGAAAAAAATTCACTTTAAAATGCCAGGAGGCCATCTTTTATAAAATTTCACCCACCATTCCTGCCTCAAATTATAGTTAACAAAATGACAGACAGCGATTTCTCCAGCAACTAAAAGTTCATAGGTTCATTCATCTCTTTCATATATGTCTTTGTATCAAGAAATGATGATTTTCAGGCCCATTTAACATATTGGATTTCCATAACACAGCAAAGAATGTAGAGAAGGAAATATACAGAACATATTACAGGGATAATACACATTGTGGTGTTCTTCAACTGGTGAGCTGAGAAACAGGTAATAGATGAAAGAAAATAAAGCTTCCCATGAACAAAAAATGCACTGTAAGAGCTATAAATGAAAATATTTGTGTGTCTTTTTTTTTTTTAAGACAGGATTTCAGAATTTTCTCAGTTTTCTTGTCTTACAAAAGCTTCTTGAACTTGCAAGCACAACATGATTTTTCACATAGAAATTCTTTCTGTGGGTGGGAGGGAAGGTGAGGGGGAGGAGAAAGTGGAGCATAAACCAAAACTGAGGGGAAAAAAAGAAATTAATGGGAAAACAGACAGGAAACAGAGTCTGAACAACAGAAAGAGAAACAGTCAGAAGTTATTTCACAGTATTATTTCACAGTGTTTAGTTTGCAGAATAGACAAAACTGCAGCACATCCCAGGTAGTCACAGACAAAAGTCTCTGCAATGATCAAAACTATTATTCTGCAAAACTCTGTCATCATTTAAAGCTGAATTGTTTGCTGGACTCAGCTGCACTGAAGACCTGTGCCAGAGAGCAGTCAATTAGCTGCAGCATGGTTTACCTTACCACTACATTTCTGAAACACAGCCCGCGCTTTTGGAGCTCAGCCCCACATTCCTGTAATTCCATTAATTATAGCATGCTAAGGACAACAGGGGAGGGGTCTCCAGAGCACACTGCCTGCAGAACCACATCTGCAAACTCGTATTCATGTACTTACCTTTCCTCCAAAAAGCAGTTCACTCAGTCTGAAAGGATTACCACAGCAGTGAAGCTACGCATGTGCACACGCATTAGCAGGATTAGACTTCTCATTTGTAGATGGATAGACAGGGAGAGGAAAAAAAGGTTGTGTAATTTTATATCTCTTGATTAAAAAAATATGTAGTAAGAGTCAGCACAGCCTGTTCTGTCAAGAGGCTATGATAGCATTTGTGATTCACATCAGGCTGAAAGAATGTTATTTGGTTTGCTGTCCTGATAAATGATACTTATTGGGCTGCATTTATGTAATTACATGCCCCTTGGGGGTGGATTCTGCATCAAATACCACTACCACCCATCTGATTAATTTTTTCAAACAGCTTAACAGCTGCTGAGAGAAAAGTATGAGAAACATGGAGCAGTACCACTAACATCTGGAACACTGTATTTGGACAGTTTAAAAGGACAGTCAGGTTAATAAGTGGATTTTTAAGTGGGTTTGCCTTTACAAAAAAACGATACCTTCAAATCAAGTTTATGCAACTAAACAAAAAAAAATCCAATTATACTGACAATTATAAACATTTGCCTACTGCCCAACAATGTTGAATTTATTTTTAGCATTTTAAAGGTCATGTACAGCAGGAGAAAATACACATACCCAAATAAATATTTCCCAAGCCTCCTGTAGTTCAAAACTCCAATAAAAGAGCACACCTTTAGAATGCAATTATTTTTCCAGGCTTATATTTTTCGTCCTCTCAAACTCTAGTCTTCAATGCAGGGACTCTTTAGCAGTGGGAGTAAAAAAGCAGAAAGAACATTGTTTACCACTGCTCCCAGCGCACAGATGCTGAAATTAGACTCCATGGCTAGGGCTCAGCAAAGACTGCCAATTACATTTGCAAAGCCCAGAAACTTTTACTTCTGACATTGACATATATGAAGCACTTCTATAGCAGGACTCGTGATGTTAAGCCCTGGCCTGAAAAAGATAAGCAGTAGGTGATTGTCAGTGGAGTTACACTGATTTACATCAGTGAGGACACAGATTTTTTTCCATTAACCATAATTCATCAGGGATTTTTCTCTGTGGTCTTGAAACACATTATCTCTTCATATGTGACTCTGAAATTAATAAATTTCCAGAGTCAAAACTGTCTTGCAGTTCAAGTCTAGGTCTTGTGAAGAAATCTAATTGTATTCCTTATTCTGTTATTAATTTCCTGTATGATCTTTGACAAATGGCTTACTTTCCAAGCTCAAAAGGTTCTCATGAACGTATTTGCAAACTGAGGCTCAGTAGAGAAAACAATAGTTTCAGACAGCAGTTTCTGCTTGGCTTTAAGGCAACTGCTAGAAAGGGTAGGGGAGGTTTGGTGCAGTTCGCTGGCTCAGTGTCTGTCTCACTGGGCAGCCAGTGTATGCAAAACATTTTTCAATAAACAGGAAAGTGTGGTTAGAGGCCTGCCAATAAGCCTTGGGAGCAGCCACAGGTTACAGACAGTGTTCTATTGCATATGGATTAATATAACCAAGTTTAGATTCCATCCTGTCCTTTTCTTTTTAATTTTATTTTAAATAGTAAACACCCTGTGTGAAGTGTACGCTCAGCAGTTGTTTGACGCCTCCATTCCTGTTTGCTGAGCCACAAGCAGCTCTGAAAACTGAGCCCCCTTGATTCAGTTGCTTAATTATGAAAATAGTTGACCAGGAGGTTTCATTTCCTGTCCTCTTCTGTAAAACAGAAGTTAACTTCTATATTACTTTATAGGAATATAACAGGATGGCTCTAGGCACTTTCAGCTCTTGGGACAGAAAGTAGAATTACCAAGAAATACAATCAGGAAGTATTTCTAAAAAGCCACAGAACTACCGGGAAGAGACTTCACCACATGTTGCATGAACAGTCTTTCTCTGAATTTTAGTAGGGAATTACACACTTG
Source organism: Polioptila caerulea (assembly GCA_013397295.1). Taxonomy (NCBI): domain Eukaryota; kingdom Metazoa; phylum Chordata; class Aves; order Passeriformes; family Certhiidae; genus Polioptila; species Polioptila caerulea. The sequence goes on from VYXF01008334.1 coordinate 239,300, forward strand.
GATCTCAGTTGGCATATTCACAGCTTTCCACTGAAAGTACCTAGAATTCATGTCCTCTGCCACTATTATAGCTAAGCCATAATGACAACTTGGACAAATTATTGGATCTGCCTAAAACAGAACAGCTCTTGTCACACTAAGAATGGCCTTACAGCTATGACATGGGACCAGTACTTTTGGAATCTATTTGTGGCTCTGCCACATGCATCCTGTTAGACCAGGGGAAGTCGTTTGACCTCTCCACACCTCAGCCCTGAGGTCAGTGCAACGGCTTTGGAATTAAATTACATCAAGCTTTCAGTCTAAAATAGACAAAAACAAACAAAAAAGTTGCAATTTCCATCCACTTGACTTGAAGAAAAGTCCTCCTGGGGGTACAAAGTTCCCTGGGCACCACTCAAGTTAGGACCTAACTGAATTACACTGGCAGTCTTTACCACAAACCTCAGCCCACACAACCTCTCTCCCTCACTTTTGGTCCTCATTACTTTTGAATTTTACAGAAAGGTCAAAGGGAAGAGTTTATTCATTGTCTATGTTAGTTAAAAGTTAACACAAATATTTGAGTGGTAGTCCCCAAATCTATTTTTTCAGTGTGACAGTGTTAGAGCCTCTGGCCAGCTAAATTGGTTTCAGAGGTCACAGTAATGGGTCCTGACTTATTAGGAAAATTATGGTTTGGAGGGTTGGCTGTCTCAACAGTTCAGTTCATAGAGAGAAGATATTACACAAATCCTCCCATCAATGTCTTTTTGAATGATTGTGAGCACATCACATTCCATATGTATTATCTGTGGCTAAAGGAAAGCTTATTTGATTGCTTCACTTGAACTTCTGTCATTTGCAAGAGTCGAAAGTTGGAGAACAACTGGTTTCACAAAAGGTCACCTAAAGCCTTCTTGTCATACTGTGTGTCAGCGAATTTATTAAGTTATTTAATCTTTTCTTGGAACTTTAGAGGTGACAAATTTTGAATTTATCCAGCTTCAAAACCATAAACATGAAATTCACCTGGTAGTTTATCTGTAAAGTTCAAAACTCAGAAGGCTGAGCAAATTCATTAGAGGTACACATGTATTCCTGGCAAGCATTTTACAAAGACATAGGGCAGATTCAAAAACACACAAGGAATACTGATGAAATTACAGACTGTCATAGACTCATATTTCTCTCTCAAAAGGACAAAGCCAAGATAACCACTTGCCTCTGTGCAGAAACATTCCTATAGCAGGAGGTGCCTGATATACTATAAAATTAAATCATAGCTATGCTACAGATTAAGCCTAAAGTTGGCCCTGCAGCCAAAGCTACTAGGTAAGGAACATTTTAAGCTGGTATACACAAGGGCAGAATCAAGGCTTGTGCCTGTGTTTTGTCCTTTACAGACATGTACCCAAATGCTTGTCTTTTGGCTATCCTTTTATGGGGATTAGGTATATGGTAGCCTAATTAGTTCATATGTCATCCTGAATTCTATAACTCGAACGGGTCACAACAGGTACAACATGTGACTGGAAATGGTTTTGAGCCACAATATAGATGTATTTGTTCTAGCAGATAAGAAAGGCATGCAAATAACAGTCATTCTCCATTATGTCTCTCAGTGAAGCAGTGTTAGAAATATATTTGCAATGTACTAGCTAGACATGTCCTAGAACTTAGGCCAAAACTAACTTTCTTCGAGCAAGGCCAAACATGACCCTGTTAGTCATAACACACCACCTCATCTGTGGTATTGAAGTCCTTTGACCAGATAACAGCCTGATAACACTTCACACAAAGTGAGTTTACAGGATTAACAAACTCATATAGCACACACTCAGTTAATATTGGCAAATCTACAATTTCAGAGCAGCAGTTTTGCCGACACAGAAATGTTGAACAAAAAATGGAAAATCCAGCTTTATATCTATATAAGGTTGTTGTAATAGGAAAAGTATCACAGTAATTCTGGCCTGAATATAAAATATCTTCCAGACAACAGCTGCAACTGAGCAGTGTACCATTTCCACAACCAGGGCCCTGATAAATGTCTGCAGCCAGCAACTGTGCATCATCAAAACTGATTAATTTTCATGCTGATCCCAAGCACCAAGCCTTCCACTCCCAAAGATGACACAGAAACCCAAGCATCCCCAGGATATGCACTGGTGAAGGGGGAGGGCACTTAATAACTCCGTAGTTAGCACTTGTTTCTGCTCTTATTCCCTTCTGTTAATACAGCTAAAAGTAAGAATATAATTTTAAATATTTCTTTGGAATGTAAGGAGTTGCTGTAGCCACTGCAAATCACATAACCACAAAAACTGTACATCAGAGTCAGGAAAATGACTGGTCATATCTGTGAAAAGTAAAAACTTTAAAGTAGCACCATTTTTAGAGAAAAAAAATCTAATATTCTTATTTTAAAAATATAGGCATTTAGCTAAAGAGTGACACTTTCAATTTAAAAATTGCCTAGTGTATTGTATGTGTCAGCACTGCCAAATTATTTACATAACCAGTCATAATGCTTCAGTATTCATAACCCTCACTGAAATGAAGTTCAAGTGAGAAGTATCATCAGTCTGGTTTACTGGAGAATGCTGAGAATGACCTACAGGAAGTCTCTGATCAAGCCAAGTGTTAAATATAGAGTCCCTGCCTAGTGATTCAACCACAGCCCTATCCTCTTTTCTCAAACTTAGCACTGTCCCTTTTCCCATGGTGAAGAAACCACAGCTTCACCTCGGGGAGACCTTTCCCTTCCTGAAGGGAGGCTCCCTTCTGTGCCATCATGCTCATTGTGGTGGAGGAAGACAGCACTCACCTGGGCAGCCCTTACTGCTCCTGGGCTGTTTTCTCTGCACAGAAGAGAAAAGCCACCTGGATTTCCACCATTTGCTTGCCATCCCCACTGCTCTGTCTCAGCAGCCCCAGGCCATACCTCCGAGCTGTTCAGCACGGCTGGCAGGTGACAGAGCCCAGCAGGTACACCAGGTATCCTGCTGGCTGTGAGGTTACACACTAATCAAGTATTGTTCCATGAAGCTTCACGTGTTTTCTATTCCTCCTCAAATGCCAGCAGCATTTTATTTGGCTGTTAGCCACCATAATCACTACATACCTAGAATAACAGAGATACCTGATCAAAAAAATTTAAGTGCCTCAGTTTCACAGTGACTGGACTGATGGGATAATGAATGCTTGGGTTTCTAATTAATCATGGCTTTTTAAGGTTTTTGTGTGAAAATTATTTGGAATTTTTACTTTGCAACTGTTTCGTGTATTTATGATGGAGTATTTTGCCTAGCATTCATGTGATCATTACATGACCATGCAGCTCTGAGCATGTTTTTAAATGGTTGTACTGTTTCAACAAACACATGCTCCTAACAAAAAACAGTAAAGTGAGACCAGAGGATACAGAATAAATGCAGAGATTTTTTCTGCAGTTGACTTGGCAGGCTAATTAAGGCCAATTAAACACTTTAGACAACAGTCATTCGAAAGATATTGCAGGGTAACAACAGGTCATTACAGAAAAAATCCAAAGTAACACACTCTCCAGCAAGATACAAAATATCTATCAAATAACAGGTAAAAAATAGATTACAATCTGTTATATTTACAGTCCTTTTAACAAGAAGAGTTAAGAAATAACCCCAGAGAAAACTAGCACAACAACTCTTTCCTCTAATATGCCTTCTTATACCCTATTCAATTTCACAGATTAATTTCCTAGTCACGTTTTACAGTTTGCTTGGTTGTGTACAACCCTGTTTTCGTAGGTTTATTCTACTCCTCATTTATACAACTCAGCAATTCCTTCTAGTATAAATGTAATATTGCTATTCTTATATTACTCTTGACACATAGTCTTGCATGGGTATATGAGAACACCCAATCCCAAAATACTGCTGGTACATGTCTTATCAGCTGGAATGTTTTGGATAACATACTTTATTATGTCCTCACAGTTAATATACTAGGATCACTGTGTACAGTAGATTAAGGGTGTCGACTCCTGTATCAGTGTTATTCTAATTTTCCTACTCATACAAAGCCAACTATTTTTTTTTTTACTTTAGGATCAAGTCTATAATAAGTACTGGCTTTATTCCTGCAAAACTGAAAAATTCATATTGTTAAACACAGTTTCAGGAAGACTGGATATTTATCTTTTTCCCTAACATGGTATTGGGAACATTCACCAGCACTGATAGGAATAGATGGCACCTATGATTAAGGTGTTAAATTAGGAGCTTGGAAATACTGGTTTTGCAGGCTTCCCATATTACCTTTACAAATCACTTCTCACTTGACTCTGCCAGATATGGTACAATACCCTCAGTTAACATTACTCAGGTTTCTTAAAGGGGCAACTGTTCTTAACATTTCTAAAATATCTCATTAAAATGATGTGGGGCTGAAGCTCATTAAAAGGGCATCACTAGATGGGAGTGTAGAAAGTGGAATTCACTGTACAGGACTTACTACACAGCACTTTCTCTCTCCTCTAGAAGGCCTCAGAAGGGAATAAAACTTACATGCCAGGCTCACACTTGCTGAAAGAAGCAAGTATGTTATGTTGGGAAAGTACCTAAAGGCTCCAGCCCTTGAGATCAAAGCCTCACTGCATCTAGGAACTATAAGCACATAATGAAAGACAATTCCTGCTTTGTTCATAATTGAACAGAGTAAACACATACAAGAAGAGCAGGGAAAGAAAAAGACATATCTTGCCCAAAGCCAAATAGTAAATTTGAAGGCATAGTTGGAAGCAGAATAACTTGCCAAAAGATTAAAGAGGCAAATATCTTCAGTGAATAGAGGGAAAATATGCTGGTTCTTCATATTTGTGCCTTTTGATTCTTGAAATATATCCTTCAAGAAGTATCAAAAGGGAGAGGAGAGCCTGGGTAGGGGAAGAGAAGTAGGAGAATGCTACAAAGTTTTTGCTAGCTAATGTCCTTGTCTCCTGAACTGGAGACTTCTACAGTGCTGGCCTTCACAGATAGTCCTTGCAAGCAAACCTAACTTGCAGCAATGGGTTTTGTTAGCTTACCTTTGAGCTCAGTAATGAAAAATTATTGCATCTGCAGTAGGTCTGTTCACCTCAATCAAAGAATTGCAGCAAAATGGTGGACCAGGTATAACAGAGCTGCAACAAGGCAGCAGAAATTCCTTTTGGAAAAAAGCAGCTGTGGGCTAATTCGGGGATTTTTGCTCCTGCTTTAAGGTCCTCAACCTCTGGAACATACTGAAGGTACAAAGAGCACAGAAGTAGCTGGGGTCCCCTGGAAGTGGAGCTACCTTTGAGGACATATAACTTTTTCTTTTTGTCTCAGGAGCCTCAAACTCACAGTAAAAGTAAAAGTAATTGTGAGAGAGTTGGTCTCCACTTAATGGCATCTCCCCTTCTAGAAGCAATGTCTCTTGGACACTGCCTAGCCCAGTCACAGCAATCCCTTTCTTCTGCTAAGAGCCCAGAAGAAACTGCTCCTCACAGTCAGCTCTCATGTGCAAAGCCAGCCACAACAGAGCCCAGCACTGTTGTGAAACTGCTAGCTTCAGACTGAATGAACACAAATTAAACCATTATCAGAAATAATGAGTGCAAATTAGCCAGACAATCAGCCACCACAGTAAGAGAGACAGCTGAACTGCTGGCACATTCCATAGGAGAAAATAAATAAATAAGCAAATAATAAGACCATTCAAAAGATTACAATCCCCTGGAAACCTAGCTGCTGCTTAGTGCTTGGAATAGCAGAGTTATTAATACAAAATTAATATTGAATAACAGATCACAAACTTCAAGTGTCTGTTAAAAAACACAGGGAGAAGAAAATCCTTTAAGGCAACTAGCTTTATTAGGAAACAGATGTAAATTTTCCTCATGAATCAATCTATCAGAAATAAACAAAAAAATCGAAGCATTTCAGAAGTCGCTCATTTGGTTGTCAGCAGAAAAAGAAATTATTAAAATTGAAAGAAAGAATGTATAATGTACAGCACATAGAAATTGCATTATTTTGATCAACACTTCTCTGCCCTCACCCATGCAGAAAAAATTTGTAATCAGATCCAGCTTAGGAATCCTTAGACAGAACTTCCCTGACTTATGATCCTTTTCCACAAAGGCAATTAGAGAATCCAAACCATAGATTCATTCTCCAGAGTCAAATAACTTCCATCATGCCACAATCAAAGATATTCTCAGTTCAACAGAAGTAGATTCTGGTGTCATTCATGGCACATAAAAAATCCCTAGGATTGAAGCAAAGTTGACAGGACCTCTATCCTGTCTGCCTGGTATAAGTTACTGATAAAGCTTTAAATTTGGCCGGAAGTTGCAGTGACATTAAACAAAAGTAAATTGGGTTATCAAAATATTTGCATTTCCCAGCTCTGAGGCAGAACAATAACATAATGATAGTGCAAGTAACCTATCCTATCATAAGTAAGTTAATCTTGAAATCAGTTTCTACAAATCTGCTCTGACAAACTACCTTGACATATCCTTAATCACTCTCTTCTCTGTAGCTAAGAATTAGAAAGCATTTTATATTACTCAGTGATATGATTTTATTCAGCTAGAAAACAAATGTGTTTTAATTCACAATGTTCAATGTATACTTGTTTTCCAAGTCCACAAAAACAGGTCTAGGATATTGTTGGGTTTGCAAGATCACATCTAGAAAGGCAACAGGTGACAATGATATTGTTATCACTAAGTATGAATAAGAGGTGGAATTTATTCCTGTCTCATTGTGTGGTAGCATTCAAATCTTATTGTCACTTCCAATACACTCAATGAAAGCTAGATCCACATCCTACCTTATTCCACAATGGTTAGGGAAAACACAGACACTTTCCAGCTGAGATCACAGAAACTTCATTTAATTCTGTGGAACTCTAATTCTTCAGAAGTATTTTGTTAATCTGCTATTTAAGTTGAAATGATTTCCAGTTTCTGTTCTAGAATATGTTCAGATCAGAACAGATGTATTTTTAACTAATTATACTGGAAATTGCTATAGCTACAGAAGACACACTACCACTGAGCAAATATAAGGATTAAAACCAACACACTAGGGGACAGAGAGGGAAGAGAGAGATTTAAGTCAAAGTCACTTACCATTGGCAGATAGGCTAAAACTCCTTGAAGTGTGTATTAACGTATTCAAAAGTAATTAAAAATTAAATTTGCACACATTTTCATACCTTTCCTTGGTGCTGGGGTGGTTCAAAGAAATCTTTGAAGTAAATGAGTATCACATTCTTTCTTCTAAGAAGCTCTTTTAGCCAGGATATGCTAGTCCACCTTACAATATTTGCCTGCAAGTGTTGTTGCAGCTGTAGAGACTCACTACTTAGAAGGGAAGGGAGAGAAAGATCTTAAATATAAGAGAGTTTGACCTACCTTGCTTAGTTCTTTGAAACAAAAGGCACTGTAAATCAGGGATGTGAGCTCTGTAGCAGAAGGAAGAACGAAATGATCTGCAGAGTTCAGAGTCACTTCGGTGTGATTCCAGCTGCTTCACTTGGCCACTGCCTTCCTTCTAATAAAGCTGCAGAATGATATAACGCCGTGTTTGTTTTCAGCTGAGGAAGTTGTTTCCAACTTCCCTTGGTTTTCTAGACCCATTTTTGAAATATTGCCACGCTGTATAATCCCAGTATTTCACCAAAAATAAATGTTAGACATTTGAATGAATCATTTTGGTCAGTGTCCAAGCAAGCAACAGATGTGGTGGCTGATGAATGGAAAGAGACCTTACAGTTGTGGGCTGCTTTTTGTTCTACAGAGAAGAGGTTGAACAGTATTTCTTTGTAAGCACTCTGGTTTAGAGAAAATAATGTTGAATGAGCTGAAAGATGTTTAAAAAATCACACTGAAAGCATCATTTTGTTACTGTACAGTGTGATACATTCATTTGGTATTTAGGATTAGTAGATTAATCTCCTTTTGTGTGTAAGGGAGAAGTAAGCTCCTCAAAACACTAATTAGTGATTCTCTCTGTCAGATAGTGTAGCACTGGTCAGGAATTTGAACTGGATTTTAGGTGACTGGGCCTGACTCCCAGTTCTGTAAAGAGTCTCATGAGGTTTTGTGGCCAGGCCTCATGATCTCCATGTCATTCAACCTCCCAGTCAGTAAAATGGAAATATTATTCCACTACTATATACCTACCATAGCTTACCTGACTCTGATGGTCATTGATCTTACCATTTTAAATCAGCTAAGCATCTGTCAGTCTACCCTGTCAGTGGAGAAAATAATTTAACAGTGGTACTCTGCTGTCACTAATGCAAAATATGTAACCTGTTCAACACCAATTGAATCTAGTCTAGGCCAAATTTTCTAGATATCAAATCTATTGATTCCATTGAAAAAATATAAAGAAAAATCTCCAACAAATCAACCAAGCATTAAAAAAAAAAAAAAAAAGCACCAAACAAAACCACAGAATGGTGAAGTGCTTAGTGAGATCAGATAAACTGTGATTTGGCATCTGGTTAGCAAGGCTATCAGTTCTTAAGCAACTCTCTTTAGGTTCACAGACCACAGATTCTCTTAGCAGGAACCAAAAACTCCTTTTAGCAAAACTAGTCTTTATCTTTCCCCTATGACAGTTCTTCTTGTTCTCCCAGTATTACTTTAAACACTGAAAGCTTACACCTACACTAAAGTTTTACATGTACATTGTACATGAGTGGCAAAGTCTCTAATTCCATGAAAGGAGGATGAGGATTATGCCCAGAGCTCCTGGACCATAAGGAAAGGACAGGAGCAGGATTGCTGTGACTATATGGGGACAAACAGAGGGGGTTGCCTGAGGAAAGCACCTCACTGGTTTATTTCTTATATTTTAAAGATTTCCAGTTTTCTCTAGGTAACTGATTGGTGAGTCTCCACTAATAAAAGGTCTTTTAACAGTAATTATCTTCTTTTGTAAATCCTGGGATAGGGTAAATACAGGCACCCTTTTACAGCAGATCTGCGGGGGTTTTTCCACCTGCAATGGCACGTGAGTCTGTGTTTCCCTAGGTATTTTGCCAAATCTAATTATTGTAAGGCATTAATTCAAAGGTTTGCTGAGTACTATTTCAGCAGGACAAAAGAGGAAACTAAGAGGCAGATAACCCCCAGACATGATCCACAAAAAAGATAAAACCCCCAGCAGACAGTTACAATTTTCCAAATGCTCTTCACCTTCTCAGTGAAGGGAGCCTTCTGGAGAGTACAAAAGATTCTTGCAGTTTAAGGTAGTGAGGAATTGTCCTTAAGGGGCTGTTCCCTTCACCATAAATTAACACAGGTTTGTGACTACCCTAACATGTACTGGTGTTGATACCTCAGCTCTTCCATCCTTCAGAACCAAGGGAGGACTAAACATAGCAATTTTCCTCACCTTTCCTTACCACTGCACCAAATATGAAATATCAAATGCTAAGGGCCCAGAAGTCATTTTGCAGAGGAAAGTTTTCATAGGAAATGAGATTTTTTTTTTCAAGAATAGCAGATTACTGCATTTAAAATAATTTTCTACCTGTCTGTCCTACCTACATTTGCTCCTTTTCCATTGAAAAGGACTTTTGCTTTGATGAGCAATTACCCAACTTGCATGGTATAAACAGCAGAGTAATATACCTGGGAGGAAAAAAAACCCCAAAACCCAGATTTTTACAGACAAAATTGCATTCAATCTCAAAGGGTTTATTTCTGCTTGTTTTGTGTTTAGATCTAAATAAATCATTTTAGACATATATAGTTTTGATTAACCACAGTGGAAATCTCAAATCCCTGAAGAACGTAAGCTTAGACTCGAAATCTTTCATTGTTTTAGTTCTTTCTATGCTCAGACACAGTGAAACTGGAATGGTGAGTCACAAATTACATGGCTTTTTAATATACACTTCTGTGCAATCAATTAACCACTAACACCATTTGAGTATGATCTTTTCAGATAATTTTGTGAAAGTTATATGCTTGGAAGAAAATTAGTGAACTAAAAAAAAACAGAACAAAACTTGTTTACTTTCATGTCTTCTCCTTTCTCTCTTCAGAAGTTATATTGTATTTTGCTGTGTTATTTGTGCTTTTTCAACTGGGTAAGTTATCAAAGCCCTGAAATTTTTACTCTACATTAAGTATAGCAATATGCCAGAGAGCTCTGAAGAGGGACATGCATTCATGAGCATACAGTGCACGTGGAGCTTGCAAAGTGGGAAAATACTGCTTTATACCTGATGGGAAAAGAACAAAGGAGAGGATTTACATACAGATAATAGACATTGGGTCGTCCAGCAGTGAATAAACTGGGTCTATTGAAAAGCAAGTTAATTTTAAAAGCACTTCTGGTTCTTTGAGGGGCTTTTTAACACTATAAAACAAAACAAAAGCACAGGATGTATTGAAAAAATATACAGGGGAAAAACTTTCAGAAATGCTCTACTGGTATTAACCAAAGCACAAATTACAAATCAATAAAAAACCCAAAAGTAACTTTTAATTTATCTGGATTGCTAACAATTGCCAGATAGTTCCAACAATTATACCCACTGCTGGGACCCCTGGATCTTATCAAGTTGCCCATTAGTATGTGCAGATAATCTCAGCACTAATCAACATCCCATCAATGTTCCTTAATTCAGTTAAATTGTACAAATCATGAATTTGCAAATTAGACCAAACAAAAGACATTTAGTTTTTCTCAGGGTTAATTTAAGCTGAATAACATAAGAAAATAACTACTTACTGTTGTTTACAGTTTGCTCTTTTTTTAAAGAAAAGTAATTCTTCACTGTTCCTTTGTCCTCACTGTTTGAATACCTCATCGACTAAAACCCACTCTGGAAAGACCGAGTTTAACTACCTGACAATCAGGAAAAGGGTCATTTCCTCCCTTCCTGTGAAACTAATGGCTATTCATGCCTATCCTTCAGGTAAAGCTGTAATGTTTACTTGTGGCTTAACTACCCACTATATACCAGAGTCAGCAATTATGACAAAATTCTCCAGCCACACATTTGAACAAACCACCCGATGAAGGAGGGTTTGGCTCATTTAGGCAGGTCCGTATCTCTTTCTGTGCTGATATTAACGATATAAAAGATTTTCATGTATAACACATTGAAGAAATTCAATAGTTCTGCAGAGGGCAAAATCCTTCCTCATTACTTTAGTCAGGTCAAAACACACAAGCATATATTGCTATACATGTATACAGGAATGTATGTACACACCAGTTCAAGCTGCAGCACTTCATGGAACTCCTGCAAACGCAGTTAGCAGGGTGTTACATTCTCTGAGCTAATGAATATTAACGAATAATTCATTATAGTATAGATTATGTGATGTATGCATTATACTTTATTATATAATGTATGTAAAGTATTATTATATAATGTCTTTTTCTATGATACCTGGGAAAAGATACCATTAGAAAGAACCTTTTTCCTCCATAGATTTTGCTTTTATATATGCATTTTTTCTCATTTTCCACAAGTAAGTAGGAATTATTTCCTACATAACTTTCAGACCACAGATATTCAAGTTCTATATTTGTATGAAAATAATACAAGAGATTATACCTGCCACTCAGATAACGCTTGAAATACATGGAATTTTCAGAGTGTGTCTTGACAACCAAACTTCAGATATATGTCACCGAGTGCTAAAAATTATATTAATTGAATAGTTAACCAGCCAACTCAACAACAGTATTTTTCCATTTTAGCCAAAGTGCTGTCTCCTCCCATAGAAAGGAATGTCAGTGTTTGGAAAAATTATTTCAGAGAGATCTACAGAGATTAGAGACACAAAAATAAGGCTGTGCAAACTATAATTGTTTCACTATGCATTTCACCAAATATTTTCTTCTCTTCAGTACTGGTATACAGATTAACCAACTTGCTCTCTTTCACCCCACATCAGTTACCTGGAACTACAGAGTTACCTCTGTAGACATGTCTGAGGAGTGAAGCCAGAATTTATTGCACCTTGGACTGAGTCAGATGTCTCAAAATCTGTCCAAAGCCTAACCAGTCTAGGTTCAAAGAAACCCAAAGCACAGGGCTGAACTTTAACCACACCCCGTCAGGATTTAGGTTGCCTCCACCCACTCACAATGCAAGTCACAGCATAATTGCTTACAGCCATGCTTACAACAAGCAGAGATCTTATTTTCCGTTTAAAGTGCAAAGACTCAGTTTCCATCTTTTATGTCGTGTCTTTGTGTTTGTCTTTAAACCCCCAAATCCACAGTTCAAATAGGATTTCATCATGATTCTACAATGGGCAAAATTCTTGACCCGAGAGGTGCTGCTGCTTCACATTCAGCAGTCAGCTATTAACAATTCACAGCCAAGTTGCTGAAGACTATTACGATGAATAACAATGCATAAAGCAAGCAGATTTGCAAGAAGGAAACAATCACCAATTCCTGTCCTTTACTATACTACAACTAGACTATTGCTCTTGGCTACCGTGATCACTGAGACACAGCAGGTCTTAAACACAAACAAAATGCAGATTGAAAAGGATTCCATTTCCCTGCAAAAGACACAGACCAAAATGGAGTGTTGATACAAAATTTGGGCAGTCCCCTGAAAATATTCGCTAAAATATATGTCAGAGTGCCTAAACAGGACTCACATGTGATCAAGCGAGGCTGTTGCTTTGCATCATTAATGGTCAAAACTTTAACTAAGAGAGACACCTGTGCACATGTGGAATTGTAGGGCCTGCTTGATCAGTACTTGATCAGCCATTGGCATTCCTTAGGATTTATGAAAATGTTAAGGTTTTAAATTGAACAGTAGTTCCTTGACAGGAGGAATGGTTCCTGAACACCAAAGGCAAAGCTGATGCAAATCAAACCTAAATCAAACTCAATCACCCATAGATGTTCTGAGCATGTTCTGAGATGTTCCTGGTTTAGTAGTTTCAATACATATTCATTTGTAATTTTAAAGTTGCTTTTCATAGTCAGCTACATTTGTCAGGCTATTTTTCTGTTCAGTGGATGCAAGCATGCTTTGTGAAACACATGACCTTGACTCCACAAGAATTTAAGTTCTTTATCCATAGAAATGAATGTGAGATAGGGAGAACCAATGCAAGTTTCTGTCTACTGCTCTGCATTTGTCCTCTCTGATAACAGTTTTTCTTCTAAATCCTGCCCAGCTCTCAGCCTCTAATGAGCTGGGAGCTGATAAATCCCTATAAACCTGCTACTTGTGATAGAGGCAAAGCAAATGATTAGATGCTCTGAAAAACACTTTGCTAGTTAAGGGCTCAGTGTACAAGTTGACTTTAACTCTTTCATTGCCTTCAATAAAAGCAAAATTACCACCATCACTAACAAATCGGCAGTGGGCTAAGGGGATGAGGCACAGGACACCAGTCTAAGCAATGAGACAGCTAACCCCCCCCAATATTTATTTGTCCATTCTAGTTCTAATTCTTAAGCTCTATCAAGACACATTAAGGGTAATTTTAAATCCTCCTTACTTTGCAATCTGTTTTTTAAGGCGACTGTATGACCCAAATGCAGCACTTACCATGAACTTCAGTATGGAATGTACATGAATATAGAGATATGAGTTAGCATTTAAAGGATATTTACGCTCTCTTCTTATAAGTGAAGAGAAAGGGAGCTTGTGGAGAAGGGAGCAGCCACCTCTCCATTTCAGGTTGAGAGACTAGGAAAAGAGAAATTACACTAATTGTATGTACCTTGGGTGCAAACCAGAAATTTAACTCCAATTATTTCAGTATTAGAAACACAGACAATCTAACAACATAGAATAGATCAGAAAAAGAGAGAGGCTAAACTCTGATCCAAAGTAACAGTATGTGAAAAGCTGAAGAAACACAAATCAAAGACTTTTTGTTTAAAAGTTCTTTTTCTCCCTTTAAAATTTTTTCTATGAAAACCTCTGTGGTTTCAAACTATAAGAGAAAGAGACTTTTTTCAAAGTCTTTTTTTTTTTTGCTTACCAGCATTCCTAGCCTAAAATTAAGTTTTGTCCTTGGGAAAAAAACCCAGGACTTCTCTTGTCTTTCTCTCTGCAAACTTTCTGCTTGCTTCCTGAACAGGACAAAGAAATCTTTCTTTAAATTATTGCCATGGCAAAGCAAAGTAGAGAGTCCGCTTTTTCTCAGATGTAAGAAAATATCTTATGTGGTTTATCATGGGAACATTAAAAAATTTTACATGATTTAGAACAGCCAGAGCAGAGAAAAATAACACTTACTTAACTACCTTGGGAATACATTTTGACCCCACCTTAAACTGACTGCAGAACATCCAGTGACCCAATATTCTAGTATATATATTTGGAACTCCTCAACTCCTATAAATTACACTACAGACAAGTAAGCTGCAGAAGCATTTTACATTCCAGATTACCTTAAATTCATACCCATCTATTTAAAATCAGAAAAGTTCCATTAAAATGGATGTACATAAACACTTAATTCAGAATATTACAAGGGGTTAAGGCTGGTTTGAAACTTCTGGGAGCTTGAAAATTCTTGATAAACAGCATTAACAACTTTCCAAGCAGCTTTGAGAAAATTAACTCTTTGTATCAGAAAGACATTGTTGCCTGCTGGAGTAATGGAAATTAATATTTACTTATGCAAAAATGCCTTGAGTTCCTACTATGACAAATTGTGAGGTAGGCTATAAGGGAGTATTAGTCATCTAGCATACTTATTTAAAATATTTCAAGACACTCACATTGGCATTTGATTAAAAAGCAACATTCGTTACCATACCTGTTAATAAACAGGATTGTTTAAAACAGGCTAAAGAAAACATTATGAGATCGTTTCAGTTCTGAGTTTAAGTGTATTTCAGCCATGTTATCCGACTGTGGTTTACACAAGAACCTACTGGTGCTTCTGTTCCCTTCACAGCTGAAGGCTCTCAGGCTGCAGAGTCCCCTTCAGCATGGAGGAAATGGAGTCATTTTACAACTTTCCATTGCATCTTCCAGCACATACATGTCCAAAATTATCAAATATTTCCAAGTAATTTGGTAATCAACATTTAAACTTGAAAATCTTGCAATTCTCAAGGGTCAATCTGACAATTTTAAAATTGTCTGCAATCAATCAGAAAATTTTAAAATTTATGTTATATTTGAAAGTAAATATGAAACAATGGAGAAACAGGATAGAGAAATTCTAAGTAACTGCTATTTTTGAAGTTATAAAAAAACTCCATGCACAACATGAAGGTCAAAGAACATCCTCCAATTCATGAGCAGTCACTTACAGGCAACCCCAAGCCTAATTACTGACCTAGTCCCTTCCTTTATGTCACTATTCTAAAAAAACAGGCAGAGTTATTTTGGAGAGATTAACTAACAGAACAATCATTAACTGAAAACAGAAATTACTGCAACAGTAAACTATTCAGCATTTTATGATGAAAACATGTTCTCTGAAAGCAGAATACTCTTTGGCACACAAACTTTTTGACTGCTGATTTATTTTCTTTGCATTTTCTTTTAGAGCAGAACGCCCTAAAACCAAGTTAATTTAGGTTAATGGAGAGATTCAAAACAGTTGCAGCAAAGCTAGGGTATGGATTTGAAATCTAATGTAAGACGATTAGAAGCCCACCACACAGAAACTTTCTGAAAATACTGGATTTGAATACATATTGTAGCCATACTGCTTAAAGAGATCCATTCAGAGTTGTCTCCTCAGCTGTTCCTTCTGGATCTGCCAGCAAATGAACAGAAACAACAGTCCTCACATCAGTAATAAAACCCTCTGGGACCAGTGCATCCCAGAATTTGTCTCAGCACTATTATAATAAAAATATCTATATTCTTTACATGTATACAGAAATAAAATATAGAGAGTAATTTTAGTGGAAAAAAATTCATAGAACCCACAAACTGAAAATGTAAGCCTGTGAAAGCAGAAGCATGGCCTCCAAATAACAATAAAAAATAGACCAGGGGAGGATTTTCTTCTAATAAGATACTGGACAAAAAGTCAAACTGTGTAGTATTTCAAGTCACCTTTTAAAAATATAAGACCTGATACAAGAAAGAAAATAATATTTTTAGAAGACAATGCCCAGCCCAAGCATTTCAAAAGTGATTTTTTAAAGCTGTCTTTTAAAGCTTCTAAATGATATTTCACTACCAAGTCATGTTTCAATTATAATTCAACTGCCAAGCCTTTTGGTTGATTAAACAATTAAGCAATTAACAAGAAAATCTAAGTTTTAAACTTCTAATCTTAAGAAGGTTGTTCTGGCAAGAAAATGAGAAGCAAAACCAACAACCTTTATAGTATCTTTTGAGTTTTGGGGTTAAGCTAATATCCTGCATATTGAGGATTGTTTTATTATTAACACAGGTAAAGCTCTATGCTAAAATTAAAAAAGAACAACAAAACAACTTTGAAAACAAAACAAAAGTTCATTTTTAGATAATGAGAAAGCAAGCAGAATGTCCATAATGAATTTGCTTCTTTCAAAAGAAGAGAAAAAACTGGTTCTGGTTTTCATTAATTTTCAGTGCCATAACAAAGTAAATAAAAGACCACTATTATTTTTTAGAAAACATTTTTAGAAAACATTTTTTAGAAAACAATTTTCATTAAAAAATGAGAAAAAAAGCTTATAATAGAGAGGAATCAATGTGTAATAGTAATCTGTTAACCCCAGCAAACTGTTCAAGCAAAGCAAAGCAAACAAGAAGCTCTGTTTTGTCATGAGATTATCCTTGCCTTTTACACTGGTGAGGAATCATTTTCTTCTATTTTGAAAAACTTTATTAAATATCAGAGAATTCACACTGAGGTGGGAAATTGGAATATCATAGAGGATCAGATAACTGTTCCATAAGTCTCACACCTGATATCGGCCAGTGGCCAACATCAGATTTTTCAGAGAAAGACAATAATTACTTCTTAGGAATTCAAGGTTTTAACACAGTGCCAGGCACTATGGAACAGCCATTCAACTGTAAAGTTGGAAAGATACTTCTTCCCCAAGGTTACTCAGAACGTGAAGTTCTCTGAAATCTACACATGTAGTCACACTGCCTTGTTATGATCCAGGCTAAAACCAGCAATCCATCTTTGGGAACATTTGGCAAAAGTAATCTCTGCCTGGCTCAAGCCCCAGACCTTCAACTGCTGTCAGTCAGTCAACACTTAGCTCAGATCCTTTGAAGAACTCTACCAAAACAATGATTTAAGGATAAATTAGGCTTATAACATCAGAATGTATAAAGTACATATGCAACAAACTAAAAATCTAGCCAAGTTTCCTGCCAGCTAGTTTTACCAACCTTGATTTTCTTTCATCACATTGTCTCTTTTCCAGTCTGAACCCAGCTGTCAGAAGAAATTTAAGACTCTTTAGGAAAGAGTCTCTCTTCATTAATTTGTCTTAATGATTTCATAGGTACAACTTTTAATTACATTTGGATAACAGAAGTGAAAACCACAACAAATCAAAGTAGAAAGCAAAGCAGTGAAAAGTATAGGGCAGTTTTAAAAATCTGAATACATGAGGAAAAATATCAGCCAAGAGAAAAAAGTCTAATGCTTAGATCAGGAAAAAGTATAATTTTTTAAAGGGAAGGGAAGTTTGTCAGCCCTACTCAATGTTCAGGGACATATGTGAGGAGTAGTTCCCTAGTGGGAAAGAGGAGACTGAAGGAAAGTAATCTCTCTCAACACCTTACCTGAATTTGAATCTAGGTGCAACCCCAAGCTCATAAATACAGAAAGAGCTGAAAGCTAAGAAATACTTGGCAACACAAGCCTAAATTCTGCTATCTCTGAATGACAGTCCAAGAGATAGAATGTTACATTCTATCTTGCAAAAATATCCGGGACTATTCTGAGGACGAGTTGTATGGTATTATAAGACAGACTGCATAGATTTCTCATTGCTAAAAAGGGCCCCACATGAGGGTTTCACATGAGCCATTCTGGAAAAGGAACTTCAGTGCCTCAGCTATGTAACCAGATTCCTTTGTTCCAACAAGCCATGGAGTTAGCCGAGCCACAGAAACTCACTAATCCTGCCATAAAGCATCATAAAAGTAAACAATTTTAGCCAAAGATAACATGTCTATAGATGTTTTTGCCACGTGTTTAAACAATGAAGCTCTGCTGACACGCAATAATTTGGGCACGTGCCTGAGCCTTCCATGCATGCAAATGCTCTCAGCTGAAAGTTCCAGTTTTCCCAAGCTGTGTATCGTACTAGGCAACAAAATATCATCAGGCAACTTTTGTTTTGTAATAAGTATTTATTTTATAGCAAGAAAGGTATATTCATAGGTATACATGTATCAAAAGAATCCAAGAGCAACTAAATTCAGCCCTCCTAAAGAGAAGCCTTCTACTCTTCTGTCATCTGAAATTTGTGTTGAATTACTTGCTCAGCGTGGGTGCACATTTCTAAGCTATGGTTTCATAATCACAAAGCCACACAGCAGTGCCTTTTTACAGCAACCTCTTTCAATTTTCCGTATTACAGTGCATTCGTTTTCCCTCCATTGCACAATCCAAGCCTGTTTCTGCACCTGTCTTCACACATAAGGGTGTTGTGTTGACTTTGTGTCTGCCTGGATTGCTTAAAATTCCCTGCTGCTTCAGCATAATGAGAGAAATATGCAATGGCTGGTTTCCCACAGGAGACGAGATCAACGCTCAGAACCGTCTATCTGAAAATAAGAGAACCAGAGATAAGGTCACATTCTTAAGCCCCCTTATAAGAGAGGCAGCTCCAGCATTAGCTCTGATACAGTCAGACTTTAACGTTCTGATAAAACCTACTTGAACAAGCCACACCAGGCAAAGCAAGCTGCTTTTAATGGCCGAAAATAATGATAATTTAAAGAACGGGCACACCTTTTAGTCTGCTCTCAAGTATATATGAAATAATATGTTTGGAAGGGAAAAAAAAAGACTAGTGCAGTTGTTGAAATGAAACTTAGCTAAGAGGTTGCTTTTCCGCAACCAAAAACAGCCGGCCGGGGCTGAGGAGCAGACGCCACCCCGAGGTGTTCCGGAGCAGCTCTGCAGGGCCGGGGCTGCAGGAACCTTTGTGCTTTGGGGCTCGGGGCGAGCGGCGCGGAGCCAGCTCCCGACAGCCGAGGCGCACGGCGGGCGCGGGCCGGGATCCGGGCGGGCGGAGCGCGGCGCTGAGGGAAGGCGGCGGC
>VYXF01008334.1:258511-486378 GCA_013397295.1 Polioptila caerulea
GCGCCCCGCCGACCCGGAGCAGGAAGCAGACGATGGCGTTCCTTGACCCCAGCGCGGCACTGAAGAGCGAACGGGTAATGATGGAGGTGAGACGGCGCCGGGAGCGGGGAATCGGGAGCGGGCGCTCGGCCCCTCAGCGGCCCCTCGGCGCTCGGCGGCTGCCGGCGGGGCGGGGCGGGCNNNNGGCAGAGGGGCTGCTGAGGGGAGCTGCCGCCTCCCTGCTGTGAGAGTGCTGTGGGAAGGCAGATCCCTCTGTTCAGCGGAGAGTTTCCCCTCTTGCTCCCCCTCGGCCTGCCCAGCACTGTTGCTCTCAGGTGAAGGGGTGGCAGAGGTGTTCCGGAGGTGTATTCTGAGGAGCAGGGTTTTTTGCTTTTTCACCCTTTTATTTACTTGTTGCGGTGCAAGAGTGACACTGTCTGGAGAGTATCTGATGCATTTGACACCCAGATACTATCAGAATGCACGACTGATTTTTAAAAAAATTATTATTTTAAATGTTTTTTGAAATGTGTATGTTTCAGACCTTTTGGTTGTGTTTTTAAATATGAGTGAAGTTTTTCATTCAATGAAGCCAAAAGGAAGCATTGGTTTTAGAGACAGCTGCTAAAGAACCTTGTTTAGAATTTTACAACATCAAATATTACCATATGTAACTGATTGTTTATGCATTTGTTACAATTTAAAGGATTTTTTGGTTGTAAAACTTTTAAGCTTAATCTTAAACAGCTATTACTTACTCTTAATCCAACAGTTTCAGATAGTTCCCAGTGTAAATATCTTAATTAGGGTAGAATTATGCAGTCTTTTGTTGGACATCTGAAAAATCCCTTGTGGATTTATAGCTGTAGTCCCTTTTTTAAAAAAAAAGTAAGGATCTGAGTTAGGCCATCCAGATTTTGGCAACATAAATAAGGCATCTGCACAGCAGATTTCCTCAATATTATCAGCTTTTGGTTTAAGCTTGACTTCAGATGGTAAGCAAGCTGTGTATAGTCAAAGTTCAGACTTATTTGTTTGTTCTGTACACTAGTGGTTTTTCTAAACACTCATATAAAGAGACTAGGTTTTCCCCTAAGAAATTGCTCGGACACAATAGGTTTTCCTCCATCCTCCAACACACTGCAGTTAGCACTGCTCAGCATCTCTGAGATGAAGCTGAACGTTGGTGTGCTGAAGTGCTTTAATCTCCTGGGGCAGTGGATGCAGGAATGGTTGTGGGGTCCCCTGCTGGCTGTGGAACCTCTGACTGCCTGGTCTGTGGGGTGGCCTCCTCTGTGGTTGCTACACTCTTGCCACACTTTTAGCTTTATCGTGAGGAAGTATGTGTACGGTAAGACTTAAAAGAGCAGGAGGCTGACTTCAAGCAGGTAGAAAAAGTTACTTTACATAAAGCATCACTCACGAGGGATAGTTTTCTGTGTTTTTCCTTCACTTCCTGGCAGTGGAAATAGAACATAGTGACTGAGATCAGTTATCTATCAAAAAAAGCTTTTCTCAGCTGCCAAATGAAAAGGTTTACAGGAACAGTGGGGTTGCTTGTTTATTTTGGTTTTTAAATATTATTACATAAATTGCACTGTGGGAAGTAGAGGGAGTTTGGTGTTTTGCTGGGTTGTTTTGTTCTGGGGGACAAGGGGGGATGTTTAAAGTTAACCTGTTAAGATATTCCTTCTGACCATAATTGCTATAACAGCCCAGGTGTTTTATCGTGAGCAGTGCATAGTCTGGGAAATGACAACAATGTTTAGTACATGGGGCCCATGAGGAAGAAAAAAGAAACAAAATCATTCCAGAAGAAATGGTTAACATTTATATAGCAAAGACTGTCAAAATTACTTCCATATTAAAAAAGATGTGCTGCAGACTTCAAAAAGATTTATCCATTTGTTCAACTGTTTGCAAAATGGTACAGAAAAAAATTATAAGCCTTAGGGCATGGAAAACATGCATTATTGATGTCATTTTAAAAGGCTCTTTAACTTCCATGTTGACAGATGGGATGAGAGAAGTGTCCTGCAATGCAAATGGCCTCCTGTTCAACGTTTATTGCTTGCTAGTCTGGAGTCAGCTTTGGTGGATGAGGAAGGTTGGTGACTCTAAGGTAGGTACTAGAAAGCTGATTTAATGTTTGTGTTTCATAGTGTAAAAGGCCTGTGTGACACCTGGAAATCCTTTGTGTTTGGACACCCTAAAGCACATAACTGCTTGTTGCTGCAGTCATATTTTTATTAAGAATTGTGAGATTCAAAATTGATTTGTAGAGCTTTTGAGTAATAAGGATTACTTTAGCAGCTTAGAAAATTCCTTTGTGTGGTGTAGGTCTCATATGGGTTTCCTCACATGTACCTCGTCTTAATTGTTAAGGCAACTTAGGAAATTAAGTAATTAAATTAATTTGACAAGGTTATTGCTTAATAGCCTAACAGTGTGGGCTGTGTTCGTAGGTATAGTGTCTGACTCCATTAATTAAAAGTTAGTCCCTTCTATCAAAGTTAAAATGTATTGTTAAATGTAATATCAGGGTAACCTAGTAAAGCTGAAGTTTCCTTTTAGAATGCAGATTTGTTTAAATCAAGTATTGGTCTATAGTTGAAACAGTTTAGAGCTTCTAAAGAACTTGTAGCTTGGACTGAAGGAGGAGCTTCAGGATACAGTGAGTATGAGGATGGACTGACCTTAAAAATTTTTTTACTTACAGATGTTTGAAAGAATCAAACGATCTGATGAAGCTTCTGCTTCTTCAGCACAAGGTAAGAAGTTGGAAAAGTTCAAAATAGTTTTATTACAGTTACGTTTGAAAATGTAGTAACTATCAATAGAAGCATTAGTTCAATTGCAAACTTTGATTTCTTAAATTTCATTATGGAATTTAGATGGAAGGCGTGACTTCTGAATCATCCACAAAGTTTCCATGTAGGTGTAATTTTCTTGTCCTGTTGTAAGCTCTTTGAGACACTTTACATTTTATCTCGGTGATCATGGATATTGCAGTACCAATGTAGATTGCCTAGTCTTGAACCCAGACAAATCAGTAGAAAGACTCACCTCAGCTGTGAAAGAGTAAAGCTTATTTTATGAAGTTGTTGGATGAACTTTGTGGAGAAAAGGATCACTTCATGCTTTTTTAACTTACTAAACCTTTTGTCTTCCTTAGAAGTAGTGGTTTTGACAAATGCAATGTAAGAGAAGTAGCTAGCTGCATATAAAGCTCTCCATATCTTTGATACCCTGTTGGTTTTTGTGTTCTGTACATATGTGCTTGGTTGGTTTATTTCTTAGGTGTTGTTTTTGTTTTTCTGTAGGAATCCAAAGACATGGTGTTGAGGGCTCTCCACGACAGGACAGCAGCAGCAGGTGAATTGGGTGATGATCTAACTGGCATCCAGCTTACTGCTTACCAAAGGGAAATGTGGAGAAGCTGCTTTGCAGCCTTGTCTGTTACCTTGTGTAATGGATGACAGTGACACAGTAGGGATTAAGTGTATGATGGAGGTCCTTTGTATCTTATACCCATGTACTGTTAAAAACTGGAGAAGGCATGTTGTAGTCCCAAAACTACTGTGTGGGTGTCAGATGTCTTTGGTCTTTTTTTCTTTTATTTCAAAATACTAACAGACAAATGAAAAGATGGCTCTACCTTTTTCTTTACAGGCAGTTATTTTCAGATTTCAGTTAACTGTACTCTCAAGCAGTTATCATCTGCATTTAAGGAAAAATTTCTTTAGTGAAATTTGCTTGAGAATACTTTAAAATGCAAAGTCCCACTTACCATTACAATTCTAAAATAGAAAAGTTTATCTTGCAAGTTTTTCCCATCTCTGTAGTAAGATAGATATTTAGAATTTCCATGCTAAGGACATGGATTAAACAACCCAACATGTCTTGATAATATTACCTGCTTCTTTCAGTTTACACAGAAGAGGACAAGAACATTCTTGGCCTGGAGCATCTGCTGTGCAAAATAGACAAGGGTACTGCAACTGTTGCCATGTACACTACAGTAATCTGGAACAGGTGAGACAGCTTCTGCATAGTTGGGCAGCAGATAGCAAGGAATACCTAAAGGCTTTATCAGCTTATAAATATCAGTTTCTTCACTGAACAAACAGTACTGAGTGAAAAATAAGCAGTTTTTAATTGCACAATGTGTCCTGAGGAAGGTACCTTGCTTATTTGTTGCCTATTATCAAAGATGCTGATGGAGTGGCACAGCTGCTGCAGTCTGCTTTTCCAAAGTGCCTGCAGCTCTGCATTGCATCCATTATGGATTTTTCTGTGTCTTTAATCTTGAGATCTCTGTATATTTTAAAGTATTAGTGTTATAGTAATATGTTAGCTGTCAAGGCTGGAGACATTTTATCAACCGTTTTCAGTTCTTTTGTCAGTCTCCTGTCTTACAGACTCTTTAAATTTGAAAGCAGAAGCCTATTTAATCTTCTACACTTAAAAAAATTCTCATTAATTAGAGTGAATTACAGGATGTTTGCTCATATGAAGTTCAAGAATAGTATAAGTAATTTATAGATACATTTATAGTATTTGTTCTGGTAACGAGACTTGTGAGTAGCTATGAGATTTGTGAGAGTTCTTGTGCTAGTTAGATTTGTCAGCAGCTACCAGAACCACTGATGTAAGTTCCATCTCAGAAAGATGTTTCGATACATTTTAGCATTATTTGAGACTGCCTAAGCATACTTAAAAATCTCAATTAAGATTTTCAAATAGTAAAAGAAGATTTTTCTTTTTATTTCAATACTTTCATAGCAATGGTGTAATGTTGAACCTGGGAAGGAATTTTTAGGAATAGGTCTGTGTGTTATCAGTAGTATTAGACTAATGGTCTGTTTTATCTTTCACCAGCATATTTTCAGCTCCCAGCACAGACATTTTACAACATACTGTAGGAATCGTATGGGTACCAGTAGCTTGATGGAGCGTTTCCTGCAAGATGTTTTACAGCATCATCCCCACAGATACCATGACAGCAGGTAGAATACAGAAGGCTTTTTTTTTTTTCTTTTTTTTTTTAATATGTGTTAGTGGAATGTATATGTTATGAATTCCTATTTTTGCTGAGCAGTAAATTTGGCTCATTTGAGGTGAAACTTGCTCAATGAAGACAATTGCTGTTTATATGAAGACAAATAAACTTCACTACTTGGGGATTTGAAACAACACCACTGATAGCATTTAAATGTGAGGACCTGAAAAAAGAAGGAATATATAGGTCAGCACTTACAGTGGCAGACTGTACAATCTCACATGCCTTTACAAATTCTCAAAATGTGAGCTCTATATATTTTATTCTAAATATTATAGTGCTGAGCTTTATATATATACATTTAGCAGTATATTTTATGTATGTTTTGAAAGGGTTCATAATTTTGGTGTGTTGATTATGTCAGGTGAGTATTTATGTGTTTATTTTTTCATTTTCCTTGCAGTTCACGTGTTCAATTAGTACTTGAATTACATTAATTGGCCATTTTATTAATGTTCAGATTTTGAGAAGTGTTCTCTTTATTTATTGTGAGCATGTTTCAAGAGTGGTAAGAGGATCAGTGTGTTAAATTTTTCTCTGTAGATGAAGGAAAATCAGTAAACCTCATTTTTTATGTTTTGAAAGGCAGACAAAAATCCCAGTTTGATCCCAGTACAGTGTTTCTCCCAATACAGCTCTGCTATATGTCTGATAAACAAGCAGAAGGGTGTTTTGTCTGAAAGCACTTATCAGGGATGTGACAGAATTAGCTAATATGCATATCTATGCCAGACTAGCCCAGGACATGATGTACACATCACTACAAGTAAATAAATTGTCCTCCCATCTTAAATAGATGTTATTGCACTATGTTGAGAACATTCACAATTTTTTGCCATGGAGAAAATAGAGGATTCACTTTAAGAAAGCCTTCTCTGGAGGTGTTACTAATACAAGGTTGTTGCTTTGGTGAACAAAACCTAACAAGGAAAAACAATCTACCCTTGTTCCTCTAAGTTGTTGGAAGAAGGAATAGAATGAGAAAAATAATGTACAAAATCTAGACAAGTTGGAGGAAGAAGGGGGAAGAGTAACCCCAAGTCTAGACAGGGTTTGAAGGAAGAAAAGCAAAGATGGAAAAGCATGAGTAGATTTATGTTGTAGTCCTGCTCTGGAAAGAATCTCATGGTCTTAGCTGACACCTGAGGTAAGATTTTGATTCTCTTCTTTCTCCTGTTAAAACACTTGGATTTATACAGAGTTTCACACAGTTCTTTAAATACCTGATTTTACTATTTAGCTGAATTCATACAAGGGATCTTTATATGTAATTTTAAAAGATTATGGAGATATATGTAAGACTTGATTTGTTTTACAGAACCAGTATACCTAGTAGTTATGTGGAAAAAGGAAAAATTCATCAGAGCTTTGCCTTATACTGAATTTCAAAGGATATTGTTGTTCTCCCCCAGTAAAAAAACAAAACAAAACCAAACACCCACAAACCACCAAATCATTCCTTCCTCCAAACACTTGGTATGTAAGTTTTTTTACTTAAGGAAATAGTATTGAGCATTTTAGAAAGTAAATCTTCACTCTATTTAAGGGGGTTATTTGTAGGAAAACTGTCAAAAATTGTCATTCTGTTCTCCCCAGGGGGCATATGCTTAAAAGTAATTTTTGAGAAGTGCTTGTGGGCTGTTAATTGAACTAGAGACCTAGGAATGTACTGCAGTTTCTCCATATGAAAATCTATTTAGTTTTATATTCAGTCTTTCAGCAAGGTTCACATGCTAGAATGCAAAGATGTTTCACACAAAGATGGAAGAACTCTGAAGTTAGGAAGTTAAAAGATTATTTCTTTGCATCTGGCATTCCCTTTAGCTCCTATTTCAGAGCTTAGGTGACTAAGAATTCATGCAAGAGCAAAGCAGCAGTTCAGATGACAGGCATTGTTTGATCATCTGATGTATTTGATTACTTTGTATTTATGTAGTAATAGTTCTTTTCTTAGTCTTTCATTATATGAGATTTCTCTTGCTTAATCAGCCCTATATCCCTTAGCTGTATGTAGTCTTAGTCATAAAACCAAGGAAATTACTGTACTATAAAATTTGTTCACAATACTTCTGTTAGTTGATGTCTGCCATGTATTGAAGTAAGCATCCATTTGGGTCTCCCAAGATCTGGTTATAATTTTTGAGTGAAACACAATATTCTCTTCTTCTGTTAGATTTGCATATCTTAAAAATTGTTTTCAGGATTTGCCTGGCTGCTACACATTGAGGGCTTGTGGGTTCCTGTATTACATAGGAAAAACACTCCATGTCTGTCAGCTGTGTTAATTCTGGAAGGCACAAACCCTTGTGTTTGAGGCAGTCTTAAAGACAGAACTGCCAGTTACAGAATATGTAAAAATCTGTTGTCACAGCAAGGCTGAACAATCCTAACTTGGCTTCTTACAGGAGTGAGTCAGAAGCTGTGGTATGTCTGTGAGAAACAGTAAACATGGAATTCCTTGGCCACATGTCAGAGTTCCTCTGAGGCAGCCATGTTTTGTAGGGAAAAGGGCATTTATACTCAACAATGATTTTATACTGTGTCATAATATTGTGTTCCATTTCTCTACAAAAGCTCAATTTTAAGTAATGATAGTATTACCAGTGAAATCACCTCTTTATAGGCTCACCACTTCAAACAAAGGAAGTGTCTCTACTTTTGCTGTTTTGCTGTATTTATAAAATCATTGTTATCTATGTTTGGCCATTCTTAATTGATGATTGCGTAAAAAGGATGATGCACCAATGCCCAAATTGTTATCTTCAGCTTTGTGGAGCATTTACCCCTCCATAATTTTAAAAAATAGACTCTCTCTGCTAGACTAGCAGAGACAGTAATTTCAATTTGTTCATTAGAAGTGATGCAGCCGAGGTAATGACTCTTAAAAACCCCCACACTGCTGTTGTTTGTAAATTTTTAAGCATTTTTACAATATTTATATAAGCTGTTTTTTCTCCCTTCCTCTTTAGACCAACCTATGATGACATGCCGCTCCCCGTCACTCTGGAGGCTCCTAGGATTTCTTGCCTGTCCTCAGAAGAGATGCAGAAAAAGAGGAACATTGGGAAACAGGAGATTTCCAGCAAAGACCAGGAGTCCATTAATGAAATAGGCTCTTCTGTTCCACGCCTGTCTCGTGAGGGCACAAAGAAAACTTTTGTTACACAAGCAGGTTTTCAAAAGCTTCAAAGAGGCCAGGACCGTGTTCCGAGCATATCCCAGCAGTCTGCTGGCATTTGTAGTGATAAGAAATGGGTAACTCTGAAAAATGCTCGAATTGCAAATCATAGCCATGAAGGTCAGTTTACAGCTGTGAGCCCTGTACCTCAGCAGTTTTCTCTCAGTCCTACAAGCCACAGTTCCTCTATTAATCCTAAAACAGGAAAAAATATTAGGGATTTGGCAGCATCAAATCTGTTTCTGCGTAGCGGATGTGATGAAAGAGCAATGGAGGTCTGCAATAGTGATGTGCTATTGAACCCACGCTTGAATCCTGCTCCAGCACTGGTTCACCCAAAACGCCCTTCAGTTTCTCATCAGAATCCTACACATAGCCACAGCAATTCTTCCTTTATTACCTCAGGTCAATCTCTCTCAAAGCGAGATAGTTTACGAACTCAGGATGAGACTTTGGTGTCTGATCTCCTTCTCAGGGATACTGTGGGTATCAGCAGCTCCCTAGACCTTGGGACATCCCCACAACTAGCAAGATGCAAAAACATGAAGACAAACAGAGGTGATGAAAGTTCAGTGGATGAAACTATTGAAGATGTAATTTTGAAATACTGCCACGAAACTACATCTAAAGAAATTGAAGATCATAATCCCAGTGTACCTTTTTCATCACTTCTGGACCATACTAATTTAGAGGGCTCTGAAATGAGTTTTGACTGTGATGCACCAATACAGGTAGGAACAGATTTACCCAAGGCAGCTATAAAAGGTATAGAATTCCTTAAAGAGGTCCAAGTATGTTTGCAAGATAAAGACTATGGAACACAGCTCTCTTCTGTTTTAAAATCTGAGTCATTAGAGAAAATAGAAGCGGTGAAAAAGGATGTCAAAGTTCATACTGAAGAACCGGTTCTTCCAGCCCTGCCTCACGTGCCTCCTTCTTTTGTGGGAAAAACTTGGTCTCAAATAATGTATGAAGATGATATAAAAATTGAAGAACTTGTGCGTGATTTTAGGGAAGGTCGTTTTCGCTGCTACTTTAACAGTGAATCCTCAGCCAACTGTACAGGGAAAAGAATGAAGAAGAAAAAGCAGAAGGATGAAAAAAGGATCAATATTATTGAGGGTAATAGAGCAGAAAGTGCACCGGTTAAAGCATTGCCAGAACTTAATGATGCTTTAAGTGGTGGCTCTGATTTTGATAACCCATCTTTAGCCTCAGATACACTATGCAACCCACAAATTGTAAAAATGCCTAGGAAACGGACATGGCGCCTGGCTTCAAGGTGTCAGGTGGTTAAAGTCAGCCATGGCACCCAAACAAGTCTGCTGAACTACCCTGTAGCAAAAAGGAAAATGTCTAGAAGAGAATCTGATCCAGCTGATCAGAAAGCAAGCATTGCATGTCTGGAGAATGAGAAAACTCCAAACATGAAAACTAGACTATGTGCCCTTAAGCTTCCAGAGTCCTACAGCAAGATCATGAGTCCTGTACAGCCCAAGACAGTGGTGTATGTACTCTCGTGCCCAGAGGTAAAACAGTGCAAAGGTAAACCTATAGATATTCCCAAAATGAGGAAAAATCGTCACTCCACAGACAGCAAGGACTCTGTAAGGTATAAATACAAACAGTGTTCTCTCAAATATTATGACCCACTGACAAACCGCATTCTGAAAACACCTCCAAAGAGTACAGTTGGAGAAAAGGCCAAAAAGCCCTCTCATGTTCGACAGCTTTTCAGAAGTCTCAGCTTTGATGCAAACATGAAGAAACTGGCTGGTACTCAGAGAGAAAGCACGCCATCAAAGTCACTCAATTGGTCAGACTTCTGTAGCTCTTCTCCAGCATCTTTCCTGCCAGATCGAGATAAAGGGAACGATGCAGCCTCAAGTCAAAAGGCAGATGCACCTTCTGTTTCCACAGAAAGAACAGATTGTCTTGTATCTGAGAACTCTTTTAAACACCTAATCATTTCGCCTTTGAACTCTGTGATAGAGGGAGACTATAGATTAATTCCATTTAATAGAATTACCAAAACTCCTCTGACCTCCATCAGGAGTGAGTGGTTAGAGAAGGAGACTCCAAAAGCAATATGGAATAGAAAAGAAGGCACAGATAAAGAACCAGTTTTTTCCAGAAAGGCTGCAGGATCTAAGTCTGTCAGATGTACTATTGGGAGGAGAGGAAACAGAGTAACTACAGGCAAACAAACATCCAGAACTAAAAAACAGCAGAAAGAAGGGATGAGACGACAACTTCAGCCTCGTGTCCAGAAATCTGCTTTCTCCATCCATAGGTGCCAGACAAGGAAAACTACAGTGGGAAAGCACCCTAAGAAAGAAAAGCCTGATGCTAAAAAACTAAAGGTGAGGAGGAAACCAAAAAGGGCCTTTCTGAACTCAGCAGTTGTAACAGGGATTCCTGAAAAAAGGCAGAAAGTCACATCAGAATCTTTTCCCAAGAAAGCAGAGCAAGCTTCCTCTAAATTCAGGAACTGGGAAGTAAGTGGAGATCGGGGTCACCCTGGCACTGTGAACCGGCCCTCTAGAAGAACTTCTTCTGTACCGTTACTTCCAAACTGTCTTGTTCTACCAGGTGAGAGCTAGCTACCAAAAGAACTTTTTTTTTTTCTTTTTTTTTATAGCCAGCACCTGGAAGAAGGAAGGGGAATAAAAGGAGGTCATAGACAACGCAGCTGAAGTGCTGGAGCTCCCGAAAGCGCAAAGCCAGTCTAATGTGAAACAAATACAACTGTAAACTCAGCTCTTGTTCCTGGAATATGGGGACACAATATATTGCACTGTTCTACTGTGTTAAGCTGCAGAAATTGTGGATTTGATTTAAAAGCACTTAGAATCATGTTTGCTAGTCTTCACCTGTACATCAGCAAAATGACCTTGAATGGTATCATATTGTTACTATGGTATTATCAGTGCATAACAGTGCACGATAATAAGGTAATTTAGAAGCTATGTTAATTAATTGTGCCTATTTTAATTTTTTCACATAATTCCAAAGTGCAGATGATGACTAAGTTGCTGTGCTAGAAATTTAATGAAGATACATCAATTGGGGCTGAATTCTGTGTATGTATTTTGTGTTTGTGTATATGTGCACCTTATTCAACACATAATATATACTTGCCTGTGGAATGGCATTAAAATTAATACAGTATGATACAATTCAGATCAATTCAGTGCTGTCTTGAAATGAAATATAATTTTACACATTTTTGTATTGACTTCTTTGTTCCTGAAACCATGTCCAAACCATTTTTTCTGGACTAAAAGTCACTGTGGGCTCTCATCAAGCAATAATGGACCATGCTGGTAAGGAAGTATGTCTCCTTAGGGGACTGTTGAAATGGTGGTGGCTGAAGTGAAATCTCAAATTTTAAAAGAAATATAGGATTAGGTTTGGGGGGTTTTTTGTTTGTTTTTAATAGCTTATTGATTAAGTTTGCAGGTGAATTTCACATTCCTTAGTGAGTGGGATGGAAAAGTTATAATGCAAACAGATAGCAGTAAGTTGTTTTAGAATGTCAGCTTCGAGTTTGGGGTTCTGTACTTTACTGGCTTTATTTGGTGTAGTGTTGGTTAAATTTTTATGAACTACAGTTGAAAGTTTCTTTCTAAACTTTCAGTAAATATTTAAATAAACCTAACACAGCATCCATCTAAATGTATTAGTGTTAAATATTTGTTAAAAAAACTTGTTTGGATTAAAATTGGATTCTACGGAGATTCACATTTGGCCACTGATGTTCCATCTACTATGGTTTTATGGCAAAAAAATCCAAACCCATGGTGTTTGAGTTTAGTTTTCTTTCTTTTTTAATAGTTATGATGACAGTTTATTTAATGTGGTTAGGAGACATAAAGCCAGGGTTACAGATGTTTTCTGTGCTTTAAAACCCAAGATTAATGGTTCATTCATAGTAAATTAAGCACGTAGTAAAACATCATCATAATCCAGGCTTTGGTTTTCAAATCTTCAATTTGATATATTATATAAACTATTTTACCTTGAAGGTCTTCATAAGTTCTCTGGTGGTACAATACATTTTTCAGAAAGCAAGAAAAACATGGAAAAGACCAGACCCTGCTATCTCTGGGATTGAACATATCTGTGCTCTTTCCCCTCAGAAAAAAAAACAATTCTTGATTTTTCATTCACTTCTTTCTGAAGTGTCAAGGGTCACAGATTTGGACTGAGATAAACATGGACTTGGAAATGGTTTATTTTAATATACAATATCTGAAGGAAACATAAAAGCTGTCATCATAAACCACATGTTCAGAGAATATTTTGGGGATCTTTTTAATGTATATGCGTATTTCCCAAGATAAATAAAAGGTGTACATTTGTCAGCTGGAAAGTAAGTTCCTTTACAAGTCAAGTATGGTCTGACAGATTTTTTTATTAGTTTTAATTTATTTTATTTTTTATATAAAAGTTGATTTCTATGGATGAATTTTCCTATGGTTGTCAGTAGACACAGAATCTTATGACTGTATTGCAAGTCACTGGAAAATGAAGGGCTCGAATATAAATATAGCCCTTAACTAATTGTGCCTGTATAATTTAATATTTTGTCTAATATAAAACTGATGTTTTTAAAGCAAAGTTTTAAAGGAATGGTTTTTATAGAAAGGCTAATTTTTAGATAAAGCAAAAGAAGATTTTTAAAAAAAGTTTGTTTTAAAGCAAAGCTTTAACTATAGATAAGTCCCATTCTAACATATTTTTATGATACAAAAATGTTTTCCTATCTAACTTCTTCCACCTTATTTTTCACAGTATTTCACACGTGAAGAGCATGAATTATTTTGTGTGTGAATAAGTTTTAATGCACATTGTACTTTGAGAACACTAGTGTGTATTTGTTTAGAGTCAAAATACTCTTCTCCATACTCATTCGTTGTACATTTGTCTTACTCCATTGCACAACTTTTCCTTGAAATCTTGAGTAATAAAAATGTGTTGAGGACTATAAAATGACTAATATTTTTAGACTGTAATGTCTTTTTTTGTTTGTTTTTGATAATAGACACTCTTATCAGGGTGGGATTTTTAGAAGAAAAATGTTATATTTAAATGAAAGTGTAAGTAGCTATATATTTTCCTTTAAAAAACCAGAAATTTTTTTTTAAAAGTATGAAATAGAATTAATTAAGAATTTATTAGAATAATAGGACTTGAGGTACAAGTCTGGAAACATTTCTGTGGTTGACATTGTCAAAATAAGGTTTACTGTAGGCTTGGATGTTAATCTGTGCCTCGCTTCTGAGTGTGCAGAAACCTCTTCTGTGCATGCTCAATGACCACTAGGAAAAAGAGGAAAGACTGTGATATGAGAAGTAAATGCAGAAACTGCTTTGGAAAGAGAATTATGAACATATTTGCAAAACAAAATATTGCAAAGATACTCAATATCATGTGCAAGAAGGAGAAAATTCTGGGGTCTTGAGAAATAGGGAAGCACTTTCCTGTTAAATAAGTTATACAGTTTCTGCCCTTATGGAATAGAACATTGTTTCATTAGCAGCATGGCTGATACTTCAAGACATGATTGTGAATTCAACACAAATGGCAAACTTGAGAACTGAAATATTTTCTCTCTGAAACTGGTGGGTGGGTTGGTTGTTTTCGGGTGATATTTATTGTTTCTATTATTGTTTGTGTTTCTTTTTTCCTTTTGTGTTTTTTTGAGGGAGGAACTGGGTTCTTTTATGTTAGTGGGCAAAGATGTTTTGTCAGTATGTTTGCATGTCTTAATATAGAGAAGCAAGAAAAGAGCTGGAGTAGAGAGGAATAAAGTCATGCTTTTTGAATTAAATTGGCAGCAGTTAGAATCGGTACTTTCTTTAATAGTTGAGAAAAATGTAACCATGTCTTCTTCAATACATAGGCAATTCTGACCTGTAAGTTTGTAGTTTTTATTACACATGTCATAATTTTTTTAAAGTCTGTCCCCACAAAAAGTACTCATTCAACCTTTCAAAATAATCTTACTAAGCAGATAGATTTTTATTATTCACATTTATTATTGTGAACCGTGAGTGTGACCCAGTTATATTGTGCCAGGTGGTAACCAAATATAAAATAGCACTGCCCCAAAACTTGAGGTGTCTGACACTTGTACCTCACAGTTCTTCAGTTAATTTTCTGATAGGATTTTTTGCTCTCTTGTTTTTTCTGACAGATTTTTATCCAATGTTCTTGTAATTGTGTTATGAAAGTACCCCTCTCTGGGACTCAGATAAATGAGGTATTTCTATTTATAATGAGCCTATGGCTTCATCTGAAGTTGTGTCTAAGTTTCATGCTAAACTTGTGCCCAAATATGTTTTGTGATTTTCATGTTATTATAATGTATTTTGCAATAATTTTGCTTGATGTAATTTTTTATCTGCCTCTCTGTCTCTTCTGTCTGTGGTCATTTGACACAATGTGGTTTTGTAAGGATACAGCAATAATACAGACTCATCCAGTGCTGTTGCTGGATGTTCTTTCTCTGTCTCTTCTGCTCGTTTGATTTCAGATTTATTGTTTCCATTGTTTTTCTCAGTCATGTATTTGGATTTGTGTTGTAAAGAGCTAAATTTCAGGGCAGTATGTTCCGTTTGGAAGTAAATCAGTGACAGGTGACAGAAGAGAAAGTTGTCCCAGTCTGAGGTGCAGAGTGCAGGTTGGCACAGGTGTTCCTGTGCCTGGGAGAGTGCTTTACTTCACTGAATAGTGTGAAACAGGAGTAGGATGATGATTCTTGAATCCTTTGCCCGTCTTCCTTTCTTTTTCCCTTAGGGTCACTCTGCCTGAGAACAAAGTAATCTGAACTCATACTGGAAATAAAAGTTTTTCAGTTTTTGGTGTTTTGGGGACAGATAGGAAAGGTAAACTGTCTCTCTCTCACTAATGTTACTAAAATCACTGAAATTTTGCCTTTACTGTTTTATCTGCTGAATTACAGCATTCCTGATAATATTTTTCAGAAAAAAATTGTAATAGCATAGTTCTGAGCATGCCCAGAAGCAAAGGTTTTGTTCCTTGTTTGTTTTGCAGTTATAAATTAATTTGTTCCTTCAGCAGAACAAATCTTGTTTTAATAAAATAAAGACTGTATGTGTGCTTTCGCGTTTCTTTATTCTTGAAGTGGAATTTACCTTGAATCTATTTGCTGTAATTTGTTGTGGAAAGAACACAGAATGCTATGGAATCAGCTACTACTTCGAAGGCAGACAGTCGTAATTTAAACAACTGTTCACAATGGTGTGATATCTTGACTCAGTGAAGCCAAGATTTATCCTGTTCTGTGCCAGCTGAAACAGTGACACCCTAGGATGGCATTGAAAAGATGACAGATATATTTAAAACGTCTAACTTCATTTTGGCAGCATGAAACCAAGAAGCCCCAACCACATGGCAAGCCAGATCCCTGCTGAGCTTACTCATTAAGAGTTTTTTGAGAATGTGCACTTACTATATGAGGGCAGGGGCTGGAAGTATTATAGTCTTAGGCAGGTTTCTGCTTTATGCAAAACAGTTTTGCATCTGTAATCAGACCAAATTAACACAGGCAGAACTCTCTTCAAAACTGCATGCAGCAATACTTTTAGGAGTATGGTAAACCGATTACTGGAATGCCTTGAACAATATAATACCGTGTGTTATAAATTTGGTAGTCATTTGCTATTTGTAGCAGTGCCTGTTTAAACCAGTGTGATCTTTTGCAGGAGCAGCGCACACAGATGTGTCAGATCAGTAAATGGCTGAGAGGCAGAGGCACGTGCTTCCCTGAGGCTTTAGTAAGTTACAAAATTTCAGGACACGCTTTGCAGTTTTCAGGCCATGTAGTTGGCTGAATTAAGTTAATACTGTGATATCAAATAATGATTACCTAAAGAAATAATTGTTCAACCAGCTAAACATGGAGTTACAAACAGTACTATAACCGAAGTTTAAGTCAAGTGATTGCTTTTTTATGGGAAATTAAAGCAATTAACAATATGCTTATAGAGTGTATAAGGGAGGTCCATTCCAAACTGGTGTGTTTGAGAGTTATAGTGGAATGAAAAGCATAGTTTTAGTTGGCTTGGGATTCACTGGAGTAATTAGTGTTATAATTATTGTGTTTTGATAGCTCTGGAAGTCATAATTATTTTCTTGGAGTGCAGAAGCATTTCTTACGAAACGTACGAACACATCATTATTGCAGTTTGTTATTTAACAGTTTCAGCATTTCTAAACTTAGGTTCTTTTTTGTCAGTGTTCTACCCTTAAAGAAAACTGAAAACAGCTTTTCCCAAATACTGGAATTCATAAACAGGTTTTTCAGTATCACACATCCTCAAATATAATTGTACTTTAATGTTTTAAAGCTGGTCAGCTTCTTGTATTTGCTGTGTCAGACTGCATTAATGTTGGCACTGGTGCATCTGAAAATGTTGGTTATACCTGATTAATAATATTGTATAATAATAATAATATTGCAAAAAAGTCACAGAATCAAAATACACCCTTGCTAGCTCATGCAGAGAGCTTACATACTGTGCTGGCCTGGAGATTGTGCTGTAAGAATGAACGGAGAAGCTGAAGCTGTGGGTTCAAGGCATGTGTATGACTTGCATTTTATTACACTGAAATTTTTAAGATGAAGAGGGAGGTAGAAATGATGCATGAGACTTAGGTATGTATTTTACATTGGAAATAGATCAATGAATATTCAGTATGGAGGGTTTTGGTTTTTTAGTGTTTATTTTATCTGAACCTTGGCAAACAGTTGTCAAAATCCATCTACTCCTGTAATGGTGCAGCTCAGAGTCTATCACTCACTTTTCTGGTGTGTTACTTTTATTTGCTTAATGCATGGATAATACTTCTCTTTAGTGCTTCTTGTTTCATACTTTCAGCCGCTGGTAAGAGGGGAGAAATGTTTGTTAACAAAGATTGTGCACATACATCCTTTTGGAGGCTAAGGAGAAAAGTTGTAAAGCAGTATATGGCTACCAGCAGATTTCTCCACATGCCAAAAGGAGCTCTGTTAAAATTCAGGTCTAATGATGAGTAATAAGTCAGTTGCCCAAATGATGATAGAAACACTTTTCATTTTATTGGCATTAGATGCAATCTGCATATTATTAAAAATAAACATACTGACTTTTTGGTGACAGTTATTTTATGGAATTCTAAATGTGTCTAGTGCTTTAATTTTTTGATCTGTTCTAGCAAATTGTGATTTCCTGAGTTATTGCCAACACACTCTAGTTCTGATTGAATCTGGAGTCAGGGTAATAATGGAGTCAAAGTCAGCATATTTTTACCTACCACAATTAGTTACTGTTCATCCAGCACTTTCTGTGGATGTAAAGAACTCTTAAGTGTTTAATATTATCAAGAATTATCTTCTGTATTATTCTTATTTTAGACGTTAGTGTTAAATGTATTTTTAAAAATGCATAGATACATTTATATTTTTGTGAATATAAATGTGTATTTGTCATTGATAAGCACAATATTTTTTATTTTTAGAGCTCAAAGGAGAGCACTAATGAAATAGAATTTTACATATTTTTATTTCCAATTATACAGAGACTATTCACTTTTTCTGTGCTTAGCACATTTCTATTTTTCCTCCCTCACACTCCACCATTTTAAAATAAGATTTCATCTGCAATGCAGAGTTCTCCATCTTTATTTTCTCAGAGTAGGGTGTGATGAGTGTCATTCGGCTGTATCACAAAGATGATTTTATGTAATTATGTAGTTATTGCATATTCCTTCATAACTACCTCTGCCTTTCCATGGAAGCTGTAAAGGGGAGCCAAGCATCTCTCTCTGGCCCTTGTCCTTTTGTCTTGTTTTATTGCCCACCCCATCCTTCTCGAGCTCCCGTTGCAGCCAGTGGGTCAGCTCCCCTCTTTGCCTTTATTTCATTGAGCTCCACACTATGCTGGAAAACAACCATTTTTAATTCACAGGGAAAAATGAGCTGAAACCATTAGTTAGTCGAGAGACTAACATTCTAGTGCATGTATGGGGAAGCAACAAAAATCTGACTTCTGTTTTGGCAAGCTTTGTGTTCCCACCATCTCCCTAAGCTCGCAGGAGTGCAGTCAGGGCTGAGGCTGGCAGGCCCCTCTGGTGGCATCTGCTGCAGTCCCCTGCTCACCGCAGGCTGGCCAGGGCCACCCACGTCCCACGGACTCTGGGCATCTCCAAGCGCATTCCACAGCCTTTCTGGGCAACCAGTTCCAGCACCTGGCCACCCACACCCTCATAGTTTAAAAGGTTTTTATCTCTGTGTGTCAGCAGAGTTTCCTGTGTTCCAGTTTGTGCTCACTACGTCTTCTCCTCTCACCAAGCTCTGCACGTTTGCTCCCTGGGGGGCAGCTGGACCGAGCTCGTGCTGTGTGTCCCTCGGGGTGCTGGCACTGTCCACAGGGGCTTTGGGGAACAGCTGGCACTGACACCCTTGCCCAGCTGTTCCAGGGGACATCTTCTTCAACTGGAGAGCCCAGCTCATAAAGGGGAAGGTACCAGTGAGGAGCAATGTGAGGTTTGGTTTTCCTGGGTTTACCTGGCTTCTGTGGTGAGCTGAGTCCTCTAAGCCAACTTTCTAAGGCTTGATCTTTCTTTTCATCCTACAGGAGATGGATTGTTTGCATTTTTGTTGGGTTTTTTTCCCCCCCACTAGATTTTTTCTTTCTTCTCTTGAATATTTGAAGTTATATGTGTTTGCTGACTGCAAATCTAAATCTTCATGCTTTTGTGCTACAATTATAATTTTGTTACAAGTCTTTACTCTTCTTATGTATATTCTCTTAATGACTTTTTTTACTCTGTTTGCTTTTAGCTCCATTTGCTCTTGACACTCTGTATTGGTTTACATTGAATCTAAGATTTTAAGACTCTAACTGGCTTAGTACTAATTTGTTTTGATAAATATTTTATTTTACAAACATGGCATTCAGGGTAACTTGTGGCTTCTTTTGTTACTACTTTTTAAACAATAAGTTTATTATTGTTTGTTTTGCTTCTTTCTTTTGTATGGACTTTTTTGTGTGTGTTCATAAAGAGCTTCTCTTTGGTTTTCCACTGCTGATAATTAGATAAAATAACTTTTAATGAGGAGGGCTGGAGGAACAGAGTTAGAAGAGCCCTCTTTTGCTGACTTGTGCTGCCATTGCCTTCTCCAAAGCAGGCTAGTGGCATTGTGCAAAAACCCAGGCTTTTATCACTTTGTCACTTTGTCACTTCATCTCCTTTCTTAAGGATAAGGGATGTCAACTCCATGAAATTATAGGTATGTAGATTAAAAATCTTATAGAACAGCTAGAATAGTAACATTAGATGAGCACATTTTGCTGCTGCACTCTCTCCTAAATTTGCTGTGAATAAAATCTTGATAAATTTGTGTCAGATATCGGACAGCTGCAGTTACAAACATTCCCAGTATGAGAGCTTGCAAT
Organism: Polioptila caerulea; assembly: GCA_013397295.1. Classification (NCBI taxonomy): domain Eukaryota; kingdom Metazoa; phylum Chordata; class Aves; order Passeriformes; family Certhiidae; genus Polioptila; species Polioptila caerulea. The sequence continues at coordinate 278,199 of VYXF01008334.1, forward strand.
GTTTGTCCCTCCTTTTATGCTTAGGTTTATCTTTAAGAGGGCATTTTGTTTTCATTTTCTTTTTGCTTGATCGCTCTGGCATGTCTCTGTTATCAGTCTAAGTTCTTTCTCCCAGTCCATCTTAGATAGGATGAGAGTGCTGTATCTTTTCTTTTGTTAAGAATATATGTATACTTATTTCTCCAAAGTTTTTAGGGGGAAATAATTAACATTTGCCAAAAAGTTAAGAGTAAATCTGAGCTCCCCATCATCAGTTTGTGTGAAACTTGGTTAATTCTTTAATTACATCTGAAGAGGCAGGGAAGACATGAGTCTGCAACTCACTCTGAAATTTTATGTGGAATACTTAAGCTGTGGTGGGTTTGAGTTCTTTTTCTCCTTTCTCTTTCTTCAGCACTATTTTAAAGAGCTACTTTGTGCTTTTAGCAATGTCTTGACAGTTAAAATTCTCAGCCTGTAAGTGGATTTGAAAGGACTGAGTAGTAAAATTCAAGCACAAGTGGACTTGGTTTTAACTTTCGTTTTCATGCTTTTAACACTTAGAAGTGGACTACCATTTGTATCACAGTCTCAGCTTTGTACTTTCAAGGAAGAAAACCTTTCTTTCTAAATGATGAATTACAAAGGTATTTGTATGTTAAGCGTGGCTGCTTTGTTGAGGAAAGGTTGTGGTAGTTTTTATTTATATTTAAAGTAAATATTTAAACTTAATGGCCTTGATGTAAGTGAAGGTCATGTAGCATCTCAGATGTCATTTTTGTAAGCAGCCCATAGGAGGATACTTGCTCTTTTTCAGCCTCTTGGTATTATGTCACTTAAGGCACGGAGAATTTCTCTTGCAATTGCAAAATACATGTCTACTACATTGAAAATTAATGTTGGAAGAAGTACTAGGAGGCTGGAAACACTCTTCTTGATTAAAAAAAAATAGTTGCATATAGTATGAAAGGCCTTTATGATGACATTCACTATGTGATGTCAAGGTTTTATCCATTCATATTTGTGCATGTACTGGGTTTATTTGTCAGCTAGAAAGAATCTAATTGAAAGATGGATTTGAAATAAATTATATTGAAGTAACTGAGGTTTTGGAAAGTTTGGATGTGGATCTTAGTTTTGTAGTTTGAATATGTGAATTTAATAAATACAAAAGAAACTTAGTGTTGCTGTATCTGTTCCAGTTGAGGACAATAGGACATTATTCCACTAAGTTACAGCCCAGATCATCTAAGAGCTAACTTCTGTCATCAGCAGGCTTCTGTCAGTTCAAGGGGACCTACTTCTGAGCTGTATCTGAAATCTGTAACATTTTGTGCTGATTCAGAGCCAGAGCACTGCAGGTACAGCAGAATATTCATCCGTGTGGTTGGGCTGAAACCACCTGGCGTCAGCACCAAGACCTTCAGGGCCAGGAAGGAGCCTGGGTCAGGTCCCAAGCATGATGTGCCATTCCCTGAGGTATCCAGTCCACTACTCCAACTCCAAGAATATTTGTTTATTTTACTTAAATGTATGAATTATTTGATACATGGTTATCAGTAGAAGAAAAGCTTTACATCTATAGCGCACAGTATTTTCGCCATGAGTCTACCTGCCTAACCCAAGAAACTGTGTTACAGTTTCTTACCTGCTGCTTCCAATTAAGGATCTATTTAGCTTGCTTTTTTTCAGTGGCTTACATGTTGGATGGTGTAGAATCAAAGACCACTTCCTCTCTCTCTGCCTCGAGCCAAAATGCTAATTCTTCCTGTGTTCTTAACTGGTGCTTTGATAGTGTGTATCACAACACCCGGACTGCACAGCCGGGCTGCCAGTGTATGTTCTCCTCCCAGCTGTGCAGCTGCTCCAGGCAAGCTAACTATAGCTTTGTTTTTGTGAGTGGCATGTCAAAGCCATCTATTTATAAACCAAATTAGAAAATGCCTTGGAACTGTAATTTTTCTTTCTAGCTTCACTTCCATCTATCCAGAAGCTCAGTATTCCATATGCATAAATTTGGCTATAAAATTTAAACTTGTCTCAAAAAAAAAAAAACCAAACCTCTGTTAAATTATAAAATTTTGGAATATAGATATAAGTCAAAAAAACACTGGAAAGTATTTTTGTGCTTTACCTGTAAGATGAATCCTGAAGGATGTGGGGATGCACTAATACAACTATTCATATTTGTTCTTTCTATTTTCCATAATTTTCAATTAGTTATTTATCTTGAAAGTATTTCTTACTAATAAACTGGTATTATGCTCATTTTAAAGGCTAGAAAAATGAGGTAAGGTAAAATGCTTAAGAGAAACATTTTAAACATGCTCACTAGTTTTGACCTCCTTTAGTTTCAAATCAAAATGCATGCTGACTAATGCTAGAAGTTTATAATGGTCTGGATGCTGGTCCAAGTGTTTTCTTGATTTTTATGAGGATCAGGCCCTAGGTAACCTGAAATGAATATCAATAAAAATGGCATTCAACAGAAATGGAGATCCTTTAACATGTGAGGCTAAGCAACCTTCCCAAATCCACAAAAGAAACACAAACCTTCCAATACTCTCTGACTTTGTAGATCAATGTATCAGTATTGGAAGGACTCAGCTTTCCTAACTACTTTTTAGGGGCCTGGGTAAAGTGGTGGAATTCAGATCTGGGTTACACAGGCTGAATGACACTAGGGCCTGTGGATAATATTTCAGTCAGTAAGCAGCCAGGCTTTTTCTCTGCAGAGCCATTCTCTGAACGTGAGGGTAGGGCAGCACCAGGAGCCAGTAGTTACCCATATGGGTAGGTGATGATAGGAGTCTATGCAAATGGTTCTGGGAGCATTTTCTGCATTAAATAATAGACTTCTCTCACAGATTAATCTCCTAGAACCGAGCATTTTCTTTTAAATATAAACGGCTCTGTGCCACTTTTAGAACACTTGGATTACTTTGTTAAATTATTAACCAGTTTTTATCATCGGTGGGGGGGTTTATAGAAATGAGAGCAGGATCTTACTCACTGGTTATTTTTAAAATGTGCCAGCGTGAAGACTTGTACTTGTGACAAGGCTCATGAAGCCTAAAAGAGCTGTTGTACAGATTTTAAAGGAATTACAAAAATTAGAGATAGAAAACATTCTTTTTAGGCATAAAACTCCATCCAGGTTTGGTGCTTGCAGTGTATTTGATGTTTTGCTTCTGAAACCAGTGGATGTTGAGGCTGTTTAGCAGCTCTTGGTGAGTTTTTATTGTATTTCAGGATACAGCTAGTAGGCTGTGAATATTGAAGCAAGGGGAAAACTAGTATTTGAATCTTAATTTACTGAAAAGTATTGTCTGCCTTGACCCAAGACATGGGTTGGCAGTAGGCTGTATGTCATCATCTTTCTTGTTTGCTTTTTCTATCTTTTGCAATAGGGGCTGCAGGTAGAGAAGCACTGAGATCTTGTTTTGCTTGAAGGCCTGACAGGAGAAAAGTCCAGCTGTATGGGCTAAGTGGATTACTGTCAACTAAATATTTGGAAGTCCTTACTCACAAGTTCTCCATGATTTATGTGGAGGATAGCAATGTACCTGTTATCCACAAATTCCAAATCCTGGGCTAGTGGAGTGTGGTCAGGCATGAAGAAATCTCTGTAACAATGTCTGCCAGATCCTGAGCAGCTCAGCTTCCGGACAGGAAAGACATAGGCTCTTCCAGAGCTGTAGCTTCATCCTCTTTGGTAGGCAACTGAAAACAAAACAAGTTTGTTTTGCTCCAAACTGCAACAAAACATAATGCAGGAATATATCAAAATCCACCAGAAAATGGGATTGCCTTTCTGCAGAGTGCAACTTGTCTGTTGGAACTGAAAATATTTTGGTGAAGGATGGTGTAATAATTTAGAGTTGAGAGAATGTGGGTGTCTCTTCCTCCAAGGCCCTACAGCATTACCTTTTTAAAATAAATTTAGAAGTCACTGTTTTACATTTCACATACCTGTTCCAATTTTCCTATTCAGCAGGTTAATCATGAAAGTATGCTGAACAAATATGACTGTCATGAAGGTGGTTTGTGAAATCTCTGAGAACTTGCATTACATGGCCATTTTTAACTAGTGCCAGTGTGCCCAAAATTAACATTTAAGATTCAATAACATCACTTTCAGTGTCTTATTATGCTGTGTTATATTTCCACTTTTCCTCTTTGCACTGCACAAAACCAGATTTTATTTTCAATGGAAAATTACTAAATTTCAAAATTGGATATGGATATATGCTTTGTGCTGTTTATATAGCAAAATGCTCTTCTGACATTGGCAAGGCATATTCGGCAGATGGCTGGGGAGAGTCTAATCCTCTCCCTCCTGGCACAAGGAATGCTAATTACTATGTGCCTTGAGCAAAGAGCCTTCTAGATACTCATCCACCTTTCCTATTGGGGCAGAAATGTCTGCTGGAGAATGCAATGGAAAGATCTCCATCTAAATTCCTTAAGGACATCTTTACTGTAAAATTTTTTTAAAAAAAGAGAGTAAGAAATCTCTACTATCTCCAAATGTCAGTTGGAAAAGTAACAGGCCTTGCTGGCAGCCTAATGCAGATCATACCAAGGATTCATGCTGGGTGGAGCTTCGGTTTGGCAGGATAAATGGGAAGAGATTACAACCGCTTTCATCAAAACAGAATCAGTTTTCAGGAGAGGCAGCAAAGGTTATCTCTGTCTCCTCCTGACATAACCATCTGAGACCTGTGAAAGATGTGGTAGGAGTGTTACCAGATGAGCATTTGGCACTTCTTGTCTCATTATTTGCTGTTTCATTGAATTGACAGTGAAGCATTGCAGCAAAGGAGCCTGAAAGAGGTCAGAAAAAACTGCTTGCCCGACATGGGAAAATCACTCAATGAAACCTGAGGCATTCCACCATGAAAGTAACCCAGAGAGCTTTCCAGAGCGGTACAAATAGGGAAGGCACCCCTAGTGCTGATCCAAGGTCCTTGTTCACAGCTGCCTCATTTCCAACAGCGACATGACAGGAAGCCAAGGGAAGAGAAAGACAAAAGGAGACAGCACTTGCCCTAGCACCCGCTGAGACCTGGCTGGCTGTCCTTGCCCAACTCTTGCCTTTCCTGAGCCCTTATCTGCCCCTGTCCCACCACCCAGCATGGCAGTGAGTGTGAAAGGTGACCTGGCTGCAACAGTGATTCTGCTGTGGGGCTGCTCCTGCCTGCTCTGGCTGGGAGCAGGAAAATTCAGAGAGATGCTGACTAGCATCTTCACTGGCAGTGAGATTTCCTCCAAAGAGGAGCCTGAAGATGGCCATGGGCCAGAGAAGGAGCTCAGTGCCTGACCCAGGTACCTGCCTGTGAGTGTGTGGTGGGGAACCTTCTTGGCTGGTGGGAGGGAACCCATCACCCAGGGGACTCCTTTGTCTTTTTGTATTTCCGGCAAAGACCTTCAGACCCAAACCATGCAGGTCTTGGGTGGGTGTTTAGCACTTTTTCCTCTGCACCCTCGGAGTGTTACTCTGCCAAGCTGATTCTCACCAAATAAGCCTGTCCCCAGAATGCTGATGGCACTTGTCAACCCAGCATCTGGAGCTCCTCTGTGGCAATAAGCCAGCTGGGAGAATCACCCTGTTCACAGTTGACATGGGCAATACTGACATGGTCTGGCTGGTACAGTGGCATCAGCCAAAAGAAACCCCAAAGGAAGATTATTAGTTATCCAGTATCTGTGCTTTTTAGAAGTTAAAGTTGTTACCACCTGCTATTTACCATCTTAATACTCTAACATACCAGCTGCTAAAGTTCCTGTGCTGTCTCTTTCCGCTTGCCCCTCAAGATGTCATTTCTGCTCCCAGCAATGCCTGGGTAAGCTCTTGGGCTCGAGGTCATCGCTCCAGGCCTGTGTCACTGCTGCAGGGAGCCCTGCAAGGTCCAGTGCCAGAACTGCACTGGGAGCAGCTGAGAGGCAAATGGGGCCGTCCAAGCTGTGGTAACGAGCTGGCAAATATGTTATCTGCACCCCCCTGCTATGTGAGCACATTATTTCCTCAGTGACCTAGTTTTATGAATAAGAAAGTCTTCCCTCTTCATAACTACAGTAACAGAGAGTTTTATTAATGTTTGCCACTATAAAGAAAAGGTTACTGTGTCTTAATTTTACTAGGTTGCTTTAAAACCGATAAGATTTTATGGAAGTTGGGAGATGGCTTGTGATCAGCTGTCAGTTCTATGTGCACGCTTCTTCGAGAATGAGTCTGTAGGGATGACTCAGGCTTGGCAACAAAAGATGTTCCCTCTGTAAAACAGTTACCTCTGAAAATGTAAGGCTGTTTCTTCATTGCTCTCTTTGAGAAGGGAGGGGATGATAAGATTGCTAGGATGATGATGAATATTTTAAATTTGAGCTCTCAGTTCAGCTGCATGACAGCTCATATCAGCCAAATAACATTTTCTACCCTGACTGGATAAGCACATTAGTGCTTCCAGTACAGATTCTAGTTTTGGCTCTTCAGCTGGTTGCCTTAACACATTTGTCTGTGACCAAAAAGGGTTCCAGAAACCTGCATTTAAATGTCACTGGAAGACTATTTGTGTCTTATCTAAGCCCAGACTGAGGGCTGTTACCATATGCCCATATCTGTAAGGGCTGTTCTCAAAATAGAAATAATTAAATTCACTTGAAAACCAGAGAGAGGGAGATTTAAAGCATGGTACCTCCTAGGAGGTAACCAGTGCTCTTTTACACTGGTCTGGGTGCTGGGCTGCAGTGTAGATTGGAAAAGTCAGGTTTAAAACAATTAAAGCAGACTCAAGAAATAAAGGTCATTCTTTTTCTAGCATAAAACAGGCTGACATTTTGAATTGAACTATTGAGAGGCCAGACTTCCTGAAGCAGAAATAGAATAGCATGGGTTTCTTGTGATTGTTACTTAACAAAATAATGCAAAAGAAATACTATAATTCTGATCCCATTGGTTTTGATCTTAGAAATATTTTATTACATTATTATAGTAATGCTCCTTGTCCACATCCATTCAGCTACTGTTGCTTCCCTCTTAGAGTTTGTAGGTGGTATAATGTGATATACTGTTGTATTGCTTAAACAGAGCCTGAATCAATGGATGGTAAAGGCTGTTTAAAAGCAGTTTTCTCTTCTACAAGAAAAGTCCATTTATCTGTAAGCAGAATGAGCAAGAAGATATTTTGTTCTCAGCAGGATCTCTTTGGTAAATGGAAGTTTCATGGATTATGCAACTACGTTGGAGAGCACCATAAGTTTTGGGATGGGGCTAAAATAATGTTTAAAAATCTCCAAAACAGATGGGAAAACACTGCCCAGTGAGAAGGGCCTTGAAATACCTTTGGCCAGCAGAGGTCAGACTGTCCTTTAGACTGTGTAGTTAATCTGCTTTGTACCTTAGGGCATCTTCTCCTGCTGTTTAATGCTCCAATCCACCAAGCTCTGCCAGCTGAAGCCTATTTATTTATTTATTTATTTAAGACATTATTTTGCAATCCAAGCTCCACATGCAGTATCAGCACATGAGAACTGTAATAAAAATCAAGGATATTTCAAGTTTCTCTGAGTAAATACTTTATTTTGCAGCCCTGTGATCCACCTTTTGTGTATGTATTTGATGTGGGAATACTACTTGGTCTGAAATCAAATTTTATCAGCAGTGAGATTTAAAAAAAAAAATTGATTCTTGTTTAGGTACTTGATGCTTGCAATGCTTCATCAGCAAACTGGTCCTTTCAGCTACAAGTAAGAAGAGCTAGTTTTCTGGACTTGCTTGCACTAAGCAAATGTTTTCTGCTGCAAGTTAATGCAGTCCTGTGGTTTTCTTTATGTGAAATTCTCTAACTGTGATACTGTAGATGGTGCAACTAAACCTGAATTACAGGTACGGACTGCTTTTGGTGATGTCTGTCTTTGAGCAGTAGCTGGTACCTGTGTGCACAGACAACTGTGCCTTGCCCCTTGTGCTCATCTGCACCAAGAAATTTTTCTGGCATCATTGTACATGGAAGCCTTTGGTTTCTCAAGGCAAAAACCTTGGGAAAAGAAGCAACCTTCCTCTTTATTTATGGGGCTTCTGATGTCCACATATGAAAAATGGGATGAAGAGATGAGAAACTGAAAGGTAGTTAATGTTGGTGCATTTCTTAGTCATAAGATACAGATGGAATTTAAGAGAGAAAAGCAAAATAATTAATTCCTCATGAGAAGCAGTTTTATAGGTAATAATAGAAAAAGTTATTTTTGAACTATGGGTTTTGAATAATAAACTCGTTCTTGGTAGCAGGGGGTATAGAAAAAGTAGCACTTTTTCAATCATGTATGCTACAAAGATACTCCATGCTGGATAAAATAGTGCTGCCTAATTTCCAAGGATGTCTTAAAAAACATGTTACATTTCCATAGTAACAACAAATAATAACTTATGTTTAAACTTATGGTTAACTAGTGGGATAAGCAATTCCAGAAAACCATGGGGAACATACGCTTATAGAGAAATAACAAGATCTTTGAAGGGTGACTAAGTGTGAGTTCACGTGGGTGAAAAGAAAAAGAAAGCAGCGGGGTAAAGGACATAATTTCACATCCCCCAGGTGTCGGTTCTTGACATGACAATCCACATGGGAGGGCTGTGTGTGCCTCCTGTGGGTGTGAAAGAGGAGTACCCTCTTTCATGGTTGTGAGGACTTCTCTCTTTTTGTGCTCTAAAGATTTGTGGCTGAGATTTTTGTCCAGAAAATTAACATGAAGCCTGAGGAGTGCATACTCCATTGGAGAAAGACTTTTTGATATTATTTGCATTTGTACAAAGATGACAAAGCAGAAGAAGTAAAGCCCTGAATTATCTGCTGCATTATGGCGCTGGCAGCTCGAGTTTGGTAAAGCAGTAAAATATTGTTGGGTCATGATCCTTTCTGTGCTTTAGGAGATTGAAAATTTACTTGAGCTTCCTTAGGAAGCAAGAAATTAATAGCAGAAATTATGCAAAGTATTCACTGGGATCTGTGCATAATTTTGATGCAATGTTAAAAACAACCATGTTGATGATCTCTTTGAGAGACGGGTCATGAGAATGACCAAATCTCTGACTAACCTCTAAGATTTGGGAATCCATAGGTCCAGAATGACTGGCAGGGAGAAGCTGAAAGAGGACTTTGTTTGTTTGTATATAAAAGTTATAAGGAAATTAGTTTAGATGATCTGGTGTGGGGGTCATAATACACCAATCTGTGATCCATGTCCAATACTGCAAGTTATTTTTGTGATAAAATATATATATTAGTAACTCATATGTATTGGGGACACCCTAAGGCTTTAGTGCGACAATTTGATAATACTTTGCTCTGATTTTTCTTAAAAATTCAGACCATCTCTCTAGAGAAATGATGGTTAAATGTTTTAGGCTCTTTAGGGAAATCAGTGCCAAAGTCTAGATGCAGCATCAAACAGGAATATTTTAGGGTAGTGTGTTTCATGTCTGATTCATCCTTATGCCTAATTAGGGAAAGAGCAGGGAAACTGGTCCAAATTTGTCTATGAAGAAAAAGCAGGATGCCTAATTGGATGTAACAGTTTCTGGGGGTTTTTTCTGCCTATTTCATGGAGCTGCATTTTTTGGAAACACCAGGATTTTCCTCATGTGATGAACATTGCTGCTTCTCAGCATTTTTACCTACCTTTTATAGCATAGTATGACAGCAGTGATGATAGCAGCAGCAGCAGCACAGGTGTCTCTCTCTCTTGAATGCAAGACTGTACCTGAGCAGCACCTCAGCACCTGCCAGTTACTGAAGGAAGAATATATCTATTTTGGGGTGAACATTAGGAAAACAACTGTAACACCTTTAAATTCTCTGTGTCCACACCCAGTGAACCATCTTCCAAGCAGCTGTAGCTAAAGATAATAAGTTCCTTTTCCCAGTGAGGTTTAGTAGCTCAAGCATGTGTTGTACTGGCATGGCCATATTCCTTCTGCTTCTCAGGGCAGTGCAGCCTTTACTCCTTGGGGCCTCTCTGTGCTAAAAGATATTTTCAACTTCAGTCTCATGAAATTTTCACCTGTCACTTGGGCTTAGATGCTGTAAGCATTGAAAGCCTGGTCCTTTCTACCATAGAGGGAATGAGCTGTTAGAGCTAGTGTTGCCTCAGGAACAAAAAGGGGGCACAAGAACAAATGGGTTTCTGTTGGGCATGAATAAATTTAGTCTGGGAAGGAGGAGGATTGTTTAGTGATTCTAACCATGAGTTTCTGAAACAGCCTTCCAATGGCAGTAGGACAAACTCCCCAGTTACTCTTGAAGGCAATGTATGGAATGAACTGTGCAGAGGATAGCCAGGGGCTGGACTTGATGATTCTGGAAATCTCTTGCAGTTCCCCTTTCCCCTGTGCAAGTGTGTCAGGAATGAGGGATGACATCACCCCTCCCCTTTCCAAAGCTGCACTGGAATAGCTGCAATTCAGCTTTTTTAGAACCTACCACTCAGAAATGTTTGATCAGCTGTGGCAAGTGCTTGGGATGTAAACTCCATGTATTTATTTTAAAGGATATATAAATCAAAGTACATATCTAATTAAGATTTCCCCTGCCACCCAATCTTACTTTCTTGACACTATTTTTACATTTTATCTCACAAGAGTGAAACAAGCTAGCAAGGAGCAGGCTGCTGTCACAGCCAGAGTTAGAAGTGCTTGCTTATTAGAAGAGCAGCTTTTTTTTTTTTCCCTGCTGGTGGCATATGTTTTACTTGTAAGTATATCTGTATCAGAACAGTTGACAAATGTGTTCTAGGTAACCTCATTGACCAGCATGTTTCTGCTGCTGCTCTCTCTCATTAATAATTTGGACAATTTGTTGAATAATTGGAGTTTTCAATATGAGAATATTTCCATTGATGGCATAAACTCTCACTACAGTGTCTGTGTACAATTTCTTACATGCAGTTGCTTAAATCCTGCTGAGGAATCCTACTATACAGCTTGTAAAATCCTTTGACTATGAAGGCTTAGTTAATTATACAGGAGGACGCAGTGAATTAATCCTGAAATTAGTCTGGCACGTTTATTCAAAATAGTTTTTCCTGCATCCAGAATTCAATGATTGATTTTAAGTTTTTACCTGGATGCAATTTGAACTGCAATTAATAAACCCTCTGACCCATCTGCTATTAGCAGCACAGCTGTGTTTCCTTTCCTTCCCTGCTCAACACTGGTAACACATATTCTTTTATCATTTTACTTTCTTCACTTTACCTTAACATTAATGTTTCACAGTCTTAAGGGGAGAGGGCTGGCAAGTATATCCTAATTACTGTGTGTATTCTACCCTGGAGTGCTGGAACCTACAGTACTCACAAAAGAGTTCATTTGTGCAGTACCACTGGTGAGCAGAGTTATTAATGAAGATGTGCACACAGATCTCAGTAAATGAGTGACAGTTCTGAGGGAAAAGTGATATTTTTTACTGTATTTTATTCTATAGTATTACTGAATTTATATAGTGTTGGGCCTATTATTGTACATAGTTCCACTATTGTGCATAGATGGGAAAATTGTTTTTAGGGCTCTGTTGAACTGTGAAGTAGCAGGAGAAGGCTCTTCCTCTAAAGTGTATGAGGTTGAAATAAAGATGGAAAAGTGAAGGGTAATGGAAACCCAGTTTTGTTCGATCTACGCTTTGGAAAATGATGTCTGCTTCTGAATGATCTAGAGTCAGTGCTCTGTTTCCTGAAGCTGTCTTACATGTTTCTCACATTACTGCATCACTTAATGCTTTCCTGCCCCTCAGTTACTGAAAAGTCTTTAAAGAGGCTAAAATAAATGGAATAAATGAGAAGTTCTGGTTTTTCTGACTAAATGCTGTGTTGCTGCTGCATTGTTAGGTGGTGGGATGTGTAGAAAGAGATGGCCATATAATTACAAAAAATTCTAACAGCAATATTCTCTTTCATTCTACTTACTGAGGAGCTCTTTAAGAATAGCTGAATATGGAGAATTGCTGAGTATTCAAACATGAATGATTAAAACCAGTTATGCTAACACAATGCATTGTTCATTGCAATTACCAGGTTTCTTCTCAGTATAAATTATCCATACTTACACTGCATATGATACAAAATAAAGAAATATGGGTGGCATGAAGTTTCAGTACAGCTTTGTCTTCACTGTTAACCCCCTGTTGAGAAACAGAGAATGGCTACCACCCTCTATAGCATGCAGATTACAGGTTGTGTGCGTGCCAGCTAATGAGGTTCTATTGTTAAAAGTCCCCTGTGTAATTACTAGCTTTTAGACTTGCAGCATGCTTGGTACCCCTCCTAGAGCTGCTAGATTTCTTCTGTTATTTACAGCATTGGCTGGGCTATTTGCTATTGCAAACAAAAAGGAAATTTCTCTTAACAGGGGTCTGTCATATTGTCCTGTGTATGCAGCACAGAGCACAGCAGGACCCTAGCTGAGCCTGCCAGTGCTGCAGTAATGTGAGTAAATCAGAATCAGACTTGACTATTGCCCTTGTCTGGGAGTAGAGTTCAGCAATAGCAGCTTCTGCTGCGCTGTTTGTGCTGCCTGCACCCCGTGGCGTTTATACCTTTCAATGCCAGGGTCAGTCTGGAGCTGCCTGGCTGCACCCACCTGTCATTACCAAAGTGACAGACCATGCTAGTGATTTACTCCTCTGTAATGATCATCACTGCTGTAAATTTGATTTGTTCTTATGGCATCCTTGCAAAGACTTTCTGATAAATCAGTCACCCATGTTTGCATCTCCTGAACTTCTCTCCTTCATATTCCATCTGCAACAGAAATGTTGCTCTTTCTGTTAAAATGAAAACCAGTTTTTCTCTGTGGGGAATATCCAGGAATATCCCACTTGCTTATTTGTTACAGGACTTGTTACATGGATTCTCAAAATAAATGTTAGATAAGAGACTACTGTTGAAATCTAGAAATTACCTTTATTTTCTAGTAAGATGCTGTCTTATATTTCTCAACCAAAAAGATCAATTCATTTCTGCTTTGTAAAGAACAAGTTCTTTAAAACCATATTTTACATAGAAATTTTCCCAGGACAATGATGTGGTGACTTTTTTCAGGTGACATCAGAAAAGGCATTTGATTGTGTTGGAAGTTCATTGTCTCTATGGCTGGGTTAATGGAGTCTGGACCAGCATCTTCCACCCAAGTATCAATATGAACAGCCAAGACTATAATCAGCAGTTTTGCATCTGAAGCCTTTTTTATTTGAATTGTGACACTACAAAATTTCATTCCATGTGCTCACTGTCCCCCAACATGATAAAGGAGGAAGGAATTGGGAAGCTCTGGGCAATCATCTGAAGTTGTGATGTAAAGTCTATTTAACACCCTGATGGAAGGTATGTGTATGCCTTGCATGGTACACATCTGCTCCCCAGCCAGTCTTGAAGCTCCAGCTGTCACCTGTTTCCTGTGTGCTTCTGCTTTAGATGTTTCAATTTCTTTCACTGGATACAGATGCTACAATAATCCATGCTCCTGGTATTTAGTTTTCAGACATCTGCAGTGCAATCTATCTAGGATTATTTCATAGTGTCTTTCAAAGTTGAAAGCAAGTTTAAAAAAAAAAAGAAAAAGCAGCTGTCATTCATAGCAGGACACTTCATCTTGAGCTGACTGTGCTCTGTGAACTGCGTATGACCATCTGAATGTTTCTAGCAGGTTTATGAGGCACAGCTTGAGCTACATGCCCATCAGGGCTTTGGAGAGTAAGCATGTCTGCTTTAGATGGTTCTGCACGTGATTATTTCTGCTGGAGGCCCGTACATGTGTTAAAGGAACTGGAGAAAATCTTTGCCCTAGACCACCTTTGTACAAAAAGGCAATCATTATTTTCTACCTTCAAAATCTGGCCAGCAAATTCAGTACCTAAATAGTTCCAGAGAGCAGATGATTCCAGTGTTCATTTTTGCTAGACTTGTTTCTTGTGTGTGGTGAAAGTTTCTGGATTTTTTTTTTTAATTGCATGGTCATTCTGTTCTTTTTCTTTTACTTGTAAAATGTTTTTAAAAATTTTATTTATTTTAGATCTGAATGCACTGACATAAGTGATCCTTTGTTCTGTTTATATGTTTATGCGAAGAAATATGACCTGCTGTTATTTGAAATATTCTAGTGATATCTAGTGATGAGGAACAGCTGGGCTGGGTGGGCTGCATGCAAAATGCCTGGAAATGTGAGATTTAAGGAAGACCATTTTATGCAGAAAACTCGTACAGCTTTCTCATGAGACCTGGATAACAGTGAAATCTTAAGGCACATTTTATTTTATTTTTTTTTTTACCCCTGGCAATGCCATGGATCTGTCTTTTCAAAGTCTTTGTCTGCTGCTACACACCTAGATTTTGAGTTTCCAGAAGCAGCCTCTATTTAACTAGCATGAGAATTCAGATTTAATTTTTTAAAAAAACTAATAACACTACTGTTATAAAGTAGTCTGCATGGTAATGATCTGTAAAACTGCTTATACTCTCTAAATGAACAATGATAATGAAAGGCTGGAATGTAGAGAAAATTTTGTGGAACAGAACACTACCCATCTTTCTGGAAATCCACATAGTATGCAGACACAGATTAGAAGGCATAAACTGACAAATAAAAAGCAATATCAAGACAAAAAAAAAACAACCAAGGAGAAGCATCTTTATTTCCTCAGCAACAAGACTTGCACCAAAATAAAGCATATTTGTTCTTGAGTATTAGAAGTCTGCAGGGCAAAATGTTTGCTAAGAACTCCATATCTAAACCTGTCTCTGAACTCAGGTTTTCTGACTCCTGAAGTCATGGAATGAATACAAAGCAGCAGATTCATCTTCTCATATCTCTTTGAAGTTATTTTTATCTTTGCAACTATTCTTCATGCTGGTGGTTCACCTCAGGCACGCTGGACTGAAAGTATGAGAGATACTATTCACTTCACAGAAATGCACCAGTCCTTGTTTATGCGGTCCAGACTGTCTGCTGCTGAGCACAGCACAGCAGAGTGGATTTACACCAGGTCAGAATCTGACCATGCATAAATAAACCTCTTGGTTTGTTGTACACACATTCATTTTCTTTGTAGCGTATGGACACCTTTTTTTGGTAACGTTTGGTTCTCACCTGCACCCCCTTTCATTGCAGAGGTCAGTAAGGATGAGCGGGTCCCAGGGACCAAAGAGAACGCCGGGGGATGCAAGGAACAGAGCTGCTGGCTGGGGGCGTTGGGAGGGAGGAGAGGGGGAAGCCTGCAGCTCCGCACAGCCCTTGGAGCAGGGGCTGCTCACGCATCCCTCTGCAGTAGCTGGGGACTGCCAGCTCTGAAAAGGCTCAGCTCGCAGAGCTGCCCGGGCCGCCAGGACCGGCCTGCCCCTGCTCCCAGGAGAACGAGCTGCCCCTGCTGCTGTTCAGCGTCTCCGCTGACTTCCGAACTTCGCTCGGGGCTGACGGCTTTCAAACTAATTTCACTCGACGAGAAAGTTCTTTAAAATAATTCCTACCCCCAGCTGGCTGCGGCTGTGCCCACGTCAGGGCAGAGGTCCGTGCGCTACGCCGCGGGCAGCCGCGCACCCGCTCCCCGCTGCCGCTTCGGCCCGTTCGGCCGCGGGACCCCGGCCCGGAGCGGCTGTGCGCGCAGCTGGCGGCGGTCACCCGGCCGGCACTTCCTTGTCTCTCTGGCCATTCCTGTGCTGCCACATTGTGTATGATTAGTTGTATAAATTGTAATAATTGTAGAAAATACAATGCTGTAGGGATATGAAAGGTACACGCAGAATATTCTTTTCTCTTCAAAGAGTTTCTTATTGCGTTAATCATTCTGAGCAAGTCCTGTGATTACTTGAATCCTATTTTAATCTGAAATTCAAAACTCATGAAATACCTTTTAGAATTTTTAATGTGATACCTCACAAAATCATTTCTTTCATTTTAAATAGGAAGCATCAAGACTTAAGGATTGTTCTTTTGTGGAACTGAAATTTAATTTTGTAGAACTGAGAACAGTGTGATATATTTANGGGGGTGCGGGTGCGTGTGCCTGAGGTGGCCGCGGCCCCTCCGTCGCCGTCCCCCGCGATAAACCCCGGCAACATCCATTTCCCCTCAACCATTCCTTCCTCCCTTCCCGCTCCCAGCTTTGTGTACGTGTCTGTGTCGGCGTGTGTAAACCGGGGCTCAGCTAACATTTCCTTGGCTGGCTTGCTTACCCTAAAGAGAGGTACGTGCGGTGCCGGTGCTGCAGTGTTGGGTAGGGATGCTGTGCGTGGAAAGACGCCGCTGAGGGATGCGACACAAAAAGCTTCGGTGGGCTTTGTATGTGTCGCGGTGCATGTGGACGGCGATCCGCTAATTTGTCTGCTTGGAGTCGGATTTTCGTGTGGGCTTTGTTGTTTGCTCTTAGTCGCATATAGGTGCATGTGGAATGCCCTGAATGCAGTCTGTCTGTACATCATGTTATTATTGTTGGTACATTGCCGTTACATTGTAATACTGTTATGTTGTTCCGTCGCGTTGATTGACTATCTTGAAATTTTAATGAGCAGAGGTACAGGATTTCATTTCAAAAGCTGCTACTGAAGAAAAGAGCTCTTGTCAAAGTTAAAAGAAGTAGAAATCAATTCCCTTTACATAATAGGAAGTTTAGCATTCAGTGCACATGGACTCTGAATTCAGTGTATGTTAGCAACACAGGGAGTATTCTTAACTTTTCGTAGATTTTTTAATTTTTGTGAAATAATTTAGCTATCCAAGAGGGTGTAGGGGGATATGTATTACATAGCCATTAAGTTGGGGATTTTTTCTTCCTGAAGGTTGAGAGGTATGAAAATAGTTATAATTTTTGACTCTATATGAAAATGTATATGCGATTAAATAAATAATGTTCTTTCTGCGACCATTTTATGTGTAAAAAATGAATCAAATCTAGCTCAATGAGTAAG
Source organism: Polioptila caerulea (assembly GCA_013397295.1). Lineage (NCBI taxonomy): Eukaryota > Metazoa > Chordata > Aves > Passeriformes > Certhiidae > Polioptila > Polioptila caerulea. The sequence continues at coordinate 295,128 of VYXF01008334.1, forward strand.
CCGTCTTTTTGTTTGCTTGAGTGATTAGTAAAATGTTGGAAAACTGCGAGCAAATATGTAGCTTTTTCATGGAAATAAACACATTCTGCCATGGAATTTATGGCTGGCATATCTTTCTTCCCCAGGCCTGCAATGGAATGAAACAGCAAGTGGTATAGAGGAAGTACTGGCAGATGAAGAGAATACATTTCAACAGAGTAACAGTAAAAATAACAGCTACAGCAATGTAATCCAGAAAGAAATCACACTGCCTTCAAGACTAATCTATTACATCAACAGAGACTCTGAAACTCCTTACCATATCCTGGATACCAGGACAAGGCACCAGCAGAAACATGACAAGGTAGGGTAAAAAGAGGCTCATCTGCAGAATTTTCAAAACAGTGATATGTGATGTGAAACTGTGTTTGTTTTAATCTGATATGCAAGACTTAATGGTGGTCCCTAGCACAATTTTTCGGAATTAAAGGAGCACATGTAATTAAACAAGAATTTAATTTCCCTTGTGTTAACTTAAAAATAATTATTTTGAATTTCAGAATGGTTCAGAAACTGAACTGTCGATAAAATTAATGAGAATTAGGTGAAGTTGACTTTACTGATCAGCGTAGATTCTGGTGTCTTCACTTTTGGTACACCATCATCAACAAAACATTTCTTCCAAAACAGCTCTAGTCTGCAGAAGTATCTGCATAGGGAGCTTCTTTGGAATCCTAAACTTGCAGCATGAGTTACGGAGCTTTGAGTGTGCCATGCACTACCTAATAAATGCAGCATTCATTTCCTGCCACTGTATGGCCAGTGAAGACCACTGTAAAGTGTTACCATATTTTGTCCCACAGTACCTGCATTCTTCATTTTTAATGACAAGATCTAATATTCCATTTTGTATGGATGCAGCTAGCAAGTTGTTTGTTTTTTTTTTCCTGAAATTGTACAGAATCAAACAAATTTTGGTTTTGTGGAATAACTTTGTAAAGAAATAAACTTGTATAAACTACATCACTTAGTACCCTTTAGATTTATTTCATCCTATTTTTATAAATCTTAAATTTAATTACTTAAAAAATTAATTTCTTCCTGCAGGGTAAAAGGTAAAGTGAAGGTAAAGATGGTTTGAATATAAAGAGGAAGAGACAACAAAGCAGATCAGTGTGTATGATATTACTAAAGGACTTAGCTATAATGGATGGGAATGGAAATGATTTCCTACCTATTGAATTGCATTTCTCTTGAAATTTTAGACAGTGAATTTAATACTTGTTTTACGTGCTTAAGTTGATATTGATTATGTGCCATTTCAGATATGGAATTAATAATAAGGCACTGAATAGTTGTTGAAAAAAAAGGTTGAGATAGCTGTATAGTTTTTATGTTTTAATAGGAAGAAGGGTTGCTTCCTAGTTTATTGAACATGGATACTGGTGTGTGCCTTTGGATGCATCTCACTACACCAATAAGTTATGGTTGGCACAGAAAATCTTTTTGTTTGTTGGAAACTGGAGCTGCTTAAGAGAACACTACATTCCAAACTTACACTCCTTCAAGTGAGACCACTCTTTTAAATACACTTAAAACATTAAGGTCTGCCTGTTCCCCTCTTGGGAAGAAAGGGATTTACAAGTGCTTGCAGACTTGTAAATTATTAAATTAAATTGTTTGGGAATAATGCTTCCTGCATGTTGCTGTATGTGGGGTTTTTTTGAAATCCATAGGGGACAATGTCCACCAATCTCCACACTTACCCAGCTCTGCCCACCAGAACGTTGCTGTTCCTTCCTATGCCCTACCTTGTATCTACATGTTGGAGTAAAGCTCTGCAGAAATGAGTGCTGACAGAATTAGTATTGATTTCCTTGGGCATGCTTGCTGCTGACTATTGTGTAAAGTGGATCTTCTTTCCACTCACTGTGTCCCTTTTAAGCACAGGGAATGCTAATGCTGCAGTTTTTCCCACAGAAGGTTTCCTTAATCATGGGGCTTCATGGAGAGTGACATTATGTTGACTTCATTCTGCTGCCATGAAATTTCTATTTTTTTTTGTATTTAATTGAAGGAAAGAGTTGCTTGTGTTCATTGTCTGGATGGATTTTTGTATGTCTTGCTTCCAAATCATCGTACCTGACACCTTCACCCCAACTTGCATCTTGTGCCTTTCCTTGTATGAAGTCATTTCTTTGCCCTTCCATCTACTTTACAGCAGCTAAAGTATTTATTATGTTATTTTCTTCTGTTTAACATTTGCTATAGTCTTCTATGTGGAGCCATAATTGGGGCCTGGGGGAATTCTGGAAGGTGTAAAAGGTAAACAACCCATAAACAAAACAACGCAATTGATTGGGAAAGATACACAGAGGCTGCTTTTGACTTAAGGGGAGGATTCTTTTCAATACTGGCTTTTATCCTTCCCCAGAATTAAAAGAAATGCTATATTGTAATAAATCCTACTTGTGAGATTTTGATGTCTCTTACATTGGTAATGAGGAGAAGCAGCCAAAATAACTTTATAATTAGGCAAAGAAAGACATACGTATTTAGGATTTTTTTTCATACCATGAAAAAAAAGTTAAGATAGCCTTGTGTATGTATAGAGTAGAAAATGTTGAGAAAAAAAGTGTTTTTATTGTTTTTTTGCTGTTCTTAGGACTATACATTTTTAAGCTATATTTTCTTGTCAACCTCAATATGCCATTTATAGGCATATGATGTGGAAACAGCCCCTAACTATTGATAATATTTAGTAGACTCCTTTCTGTGGAACTTCTCTATAGTGGTCAGAATAATGTAATATGGGCAGTTTGTGGGATTGGGCCTGAATGCCTCAGAATTGCTGAGTCACTGTTAGGAGAAGGTGAGACTAGAGGAAATGGTGTGCCTGTGGGAAGGAAGAGATTAAGTTGGAGAAATGTAAATATGTACAATTATTGTAAATATTTTTTGAAAGTCATATCCCAGAAATAAGGGTCTCCAATGTTCTTCATGAAGTGTTAGTAGAAATTAAACACTGGAGAAAAAAAGTGTACCAGAGAATAAAAAACCCCATTAATAATAAGTTACTTTCTTAGCACTGATTCTCTCTATCCCCTTTTGGTGAAATGTCATCATATTGAGAAGGTGAATGTGATCAAGACCCTCTCTCATTCCTTCTTGGAAAATGCTTTTTCTCACTGTTAAAAAAAGAAAGAAATGTTCACCATAGTTTTGACAAACTGACCCATCTCCAAAGGGGACAAAGTTCTAGTGTATACTTTATTTTTGCATTGTGTCCTTAAAAAAGCTCTTAAATACTTGATGCTTGAAAAGTCTAAACTCTGTGTACCTGTTTCCTCATAGTTGAATTAAGGCGAGCTCTTCTGAACTCTTTGAGTTCTTCTGAAGTTATTTTTAGTGCGAAATGCTCAGAAATGAGCATCTATTTATAAAAACACACTGAAGAAGCTTGCAGGAATCCTTAAACTCGATGAAGAGGTCTGAGCCACCTGTGTTCTTCTGTCTTTTTAAACTTCTGCAGGTGGAGGTGGTGTTTTGAAGGAATTGATAATCTCTTTATTGCACCTGATGACTGCTTTGGTTCATTTTCACAGGCTACATACAGAAGACTTTTAGGAGCTAGCAGGAAGACTGCATGGGGCACAACTTGTCACAAAAGGCTAGGAGCAAGTCCTTACAATGGCCAGCAGAAGGAATAATCCTGCAATGCAAGGTGTTTGAACATAAGAGGATTGCTGGAGAAACACAGCCCAGAGCAACCTTAGCAAATTTTGAGTGGAAAATAGCTCAAACTGCATTTATATGAAGGCAGACTGTATCTGCTGGATAGTTTCTGAATCATAAGTTTTCAGGAGCTGTAAAGAAGCCATCTCTTCATGCATAATTATAAGCTGTTAATGTAATTTTGGGGAGGAGAGAGGTGTTAGGAATACTGTTTTGCAGATCCTGAAGAGGAAAAAATAAGGAAGAGTACTTTTGACTGTGAAGACGTTCTACCTTCCCCCAAAAAGTTTTATTTATTTTGAGCTATTTTTCATGGGAGTGGAAGTCCAGGTGTTTCTGATCAGGTCAGCTGTTTGTCATTTACATGAAGAAAATGCTCCTGCCAGGTGATGGCAATAATTTTTGCTATGTTGCCTTGCTTTAAAGGTTGAGATACTGTGCTGTCTTAGTCCACTATGTAATTTTACTGTGGGACATAAGAATGTTGAGCAGGAAAGCATCATTAACATGAAGGAAAACAACTCTTTTCCATGTAAAAGGAAGCAATATTGAAGAAAAAGCAGGTATTTTTTTACAAAAGACCAAAGGTCACAATTGGTAAACTCTTAAAAGGTGTCATCCTGTGAATTCTTACTAAAATCAAGGTACAAATCCTATGCACTAGTTAGTCTTCCCTTGACTTGCCTATTTTAGGCCATGTTTTCACTTTTAATCCCCATATAATGAAAACTGGTCCAAATAATGAAGTCTATGCGACTTACATGTATTAGATTGTTGAAGAATCTTTGTAGTATTTCAGCTGGCTTTGCCTTTTTTTTCTTTTTTCTGATCTTTCTGTGATGCAGCTTCAGTTTACACTACTTGTAAATGGAAGATTGTGTGTACTTTTAATTTTTTTTTCTATTCTATATTGAATTTATATTAATGCAAAAGGCTTATCTTGACTCTGTGTCTTCAGTAGTTACTAACAGGAGGATTGAAACTGGTCTCCCTGTCTTTGGTTTCTGGGAATAGGAGATTTTCCTTATGCCAACTTCAACTAGATCTTGATCTTTGTTTCTTAGCTGAAATGTGGGTCATGTTATTTCTACAACTTTTTAAATTCTTTTTCTTTAAGAAATGTATTTCTGGGTCCTCTCATGAGCTTCACACAATAATCTATAAAAGGTTTCATTTCCTATGTGTTAGGTAGCACAACGCTTGTACTTGTTATGCCTTGTTCTGAAATAGAAATAAATTAAGTTTATAGGTTTTCTAGCATTTGTGGGAAGCTGGGTACTGCAGGAAAGCGGCCCAAGATAGGGATGCACTACTTTGTGGAGTCTTACAAAATATTTTCAAGCAGGATATGGCTTTGGAGGCCAGTGTTATTACAGAAGAGTACCTAAGTATTGCCGTGTTGGGAGAGAATGGTGAGTTCTGGCCCCTAGGCTTTAGATCCTACAACAGTAGGATTGCTTCCAGAGGCAGACCTGAGTCTTTTTTCATGTGCCCACAACCTTTCTTTCAAAGAACAATCTTCAAGGCTTGGGATTCAAGTGCATCAAAGTAACTCCTCTATTGTTCAAGTCCAGAGGCAAATCATTAACAGGAGGTTTTCTGAAATGCTGTATGTTTTAAACATCAGTTTTCACATCCTGCTAGGACATTTATGTATTCTGTTTCAATATGAAATGCTTTATTTCCAGGGAGTAGTGGAAGTTTTGGTAGATGTGCCATGCAGTAGGATGTAACCAAATGCTAGAAGAGGGAATGGTTTCTGTATGGGGTCTGAGGATAGGCCAACAAGCTAAAAGCAGGATTATGAACCAATATATAGTAAGTCACATTGACTTGTGACAAAACTTAGGCTATTATTAGAATGAAGATCTTGAGCAAAAAACTGTTTTGATGGTGTAAAATCCACCCAAATCTGACTTACATTTCTATTTCCATAATAAGAGTGATGAAACCCCTTGCTCAGCTTCTAAACTGAGAGAGGTAGCTTTTGGTCATTGTTTTAGTCAGCAGAACTGTATGCAGAAATAGATTTCTAAAAGCAATGAGCTTGTCCTTTGGAGATTGTATCTGTATGAATATAGCAAAGCCCTCATAGCTACCATCAGTCAGTAAAACAATGCTGTTACTTTCGTTTAAAGACCTGTGACAGAACTTAGTATTTTTGAAAGGATAACACTTTATTGCACTGGGCATTGTTTTACTGTGAAGAAAGTAAAACTAATATAGTAGTTTATTTTTGCTGCTGCTGATGGTAAATTTCCTGAAAGTCTGAAAAAAGTGAATTATTGACAAATGATCCCCCAAATGTGATCATGAAAACAATGAAAGGATTCAAGTTGTGACGTAGATCAGTAGAACTGAGATTCCTGTTACAGCCATTTTTGTATTGAAACATACTGTAACCTAATGACTGATTTGAAAGAAACTGGAATTCTTTATACATACAAATTTTTAGCTTGGAAAAAACTCTGAGAGCTACTACTTTGCATAAGCAGCTACAGCACTCTTCGAATGTCCCTAGTATGAAGAATCTCTTATTACAATGCCTACACCAGTAATCTGAGCTTCCAGAACAGGGGAAAAAAAGGAATTTTTTTTTTTTTTTAATAAAATTTGGGTGTGAGGACAGGAAGAATTTGAAAGACTCAGGCCTTTCTTCAACCCATATCTCTATACATCATCACTAAGTCTTTGCTGAAGAAAAACTTTATATAATTTTGGAGCTTTGCCATCAGAATAGGCTATAGCTGTCAAAGCAGGAACGTCTGCAGAGGTTTTTAGATGATAAACAAACGGGGACAAAGGAACTTGGTCTCCTTTTTATGTAAATAAAGAATACTTACGCAGGTGTGAGCATTTGCATGTGTGCAAGCTATACAAGATGATGTTTAATATTTTTCCTGAAAAAATACATATATTCTTCAAAATACGTGCTGATCTACATTATAATCATGTTTTAATTTATTTTTTTATGTCAATGAGAACAACACTGTATTTCAGTGTATACTTCAGGTATTTGTATTACACAGTAGCTGATGAGAGAATACAGTGAAATTATATGGTGGATAACCATATAGAATTGCAGATAATTTTCTGAAATATTTCCTCCCATCATTGTGGTACATGATGGTTGTAATGCTTAAAACACCTGGTGATAATTCACTGGTAGCTTTCTATGCTAACTCATTGCAGGAAAAGAATCAGTTTCAGAATTAGATGTTTAGTATCATTACCTTCAGCTGATTTCTGGTTTCTGGCTTTTGGAGGTGGTTATCTGTTGTTAAACTGGCTTCAGAGAATCTGTATTTGCTGTAGCAGCAGTGTATTGCATTCACCTGAATTCAAACCATGCTTTTGCTTAACTGCAGGGATTATTTTAAAATCTTTTTGTAGCAAATGGTTTCAGCTGAGTTTGGTGGAAAACATGCCCTGCTGCAGGTCATCAAATTAGTGTCAGCTGCTTTGCAGCAATTGCTTTTGTGTATAGGCTGCATCTGTTAGTGAGTCACACTAATAGATAGCAAGTAGTGTTTTTATACACAGGACTTGTTTTCAGAAATAGCAATGTTGCTATATTCTATATTCAATGTTGTAATTCTACAAAATAAGGGGGTTTTGCGATATTGCAGAACAAGAATAAAAATTACTTTAAATAATTTGGAATTGCAGAAATATAAAGAATACATGATAGTTGATGGCTTAGAAACTTGAAGGGTGGTACACAGGTATCATTGAAGGGGCTTGACTGGGCAATAGAAAAGCCAAAGCAGATCAGACTAGTCATCCATCTAGCTGTCACTAAAATCAGTAGCTGATGCCTAGGGAGAGATTTCTTGTGTTTCAGAATGATCTTAATGGAATAGTTCATGCTTTTGTAAATTTTGCAGATAGTTAACACTGAAATCTTGTTTGTGGCATATATATGAAGGGACGTCCTTTTAGGCAAATGTCACATGTGGAGGAGATTCAAAGCAGTAGCTTGTATAACTGTTAAGTGGGATCTTTATGGCATAAAATTAATTGCAGCCCTTTTCCTGTAACAAATTGAAAATGAAAAATTTTCATAAAAAAAAAATTAATACATGTGTGTTTTGAAAACATAATAAGGTTTTTGTCAAGAACAAGTGCTTGGAAAGCTCCTTGTGATACTTGTTCCTTGATTTCACTTTTTAAAAAATGGGTTTGAGGCTGAAAACCCAAAAACCCTCTCCTACTAGGCATGTATTTAGCCTGACTTTTTTTTCTTTTTCTTTTTTTTTTCCTTAATGTATGTGCTGGCAGAGTCTCTCTGATCATGCCACCTGTTTGTGTTTATACTTGAACTGTTTTGCTCTGCTGATTCAGAGCAGCTGTAAACTCAGTTCTGCCAGGCCAGTGTTAGCAAACTGGTGAGACAACAATACACATTGACCAAAAAATAGAACAGGGAGAAAGCTTAGTGCTGATTTGCTTCTATATGATTTTAGAGATCAGCTAAGAATATATATTTTTTTAAAATTCTCATTTAGAGTAATTGTATTTCTTTAATAAACAAAACCTGTCTTTAGCTAAGATTGTTTAATGCATTAAAGGTATCTAAAATATTTTGTCAGTAGATGCCTTTCATTGTTAGAAAAAGAAGCTTGACAACAAAGCTCTGTGACCCTGTTGAAAGAGAAATGATAATTCTGGCAGCAAAGAATGATAAAGTAATACAGGAAGTGTCACAGCTGATTTTAGTCGCAATACTCACTTAAAAAAATTATATTGAAGAATTTTCTGAAAGCTGATGAATAACTTTGCTGAGAAAGAAGATGAAAATCGGCGTTGCTTTGTGTAGTTCAAGAATGGAAGGGAAACATAAAGAGCTTATCCTTTGTGGAGAAATTTTCAAAAGAGAACAGAACTGTGGGCAATAAAAGCTAAACTTCATACTACTTAAGTTATGCTGTAAATTAGCTGGAACTTGATATATTTTCTGTGGCATACCTGAAGATTAATTGTGGTGTTTAATCAAAAATAGGGGATTTTTAAATCTTTTGACTAATGGGCTTAGTCATAATATTCCAACTTTGTGTAATTGTTAATACTGTATCAAATTAGTGTATAAATAAGCATGATTTGATTAGAACATTATCAGGAAAGATACTGTGAAATTCAGATCTAATCTCTCCAACCCTGCTGGAACAACGTTTTCACAAAAAGAAATTCTTGGATCATCTCTTGTCTCCCTATTTTTCTGGAAAACAGATAAGCATGATTTGAATGTCTTTGGCTACAGCTATTATAGTATAGAGAAAAATAAATAATACAATTTATCTGACTGAATATCCTGAAGTTAAACTTAACTCCCTGTGCAAGACAAGCTAATGTTGATTTGTTGTGTGTTGACCAGCATCAATATTCTTTATACTGGTTTAGCTACAATGCCAAGTACAAAGCCATTAATTGTGAAGGTATTACTGTGAAGGAGTTTTTCATAATGTGTAATATGAGCCTTGCCATGATTTTCATATTTGAAAGTATGTATTACAAATACTTTAATTATTTTAGCCTTTTAAAGGGAATGATTGCAATAACATAATTAAAAGAGCAGTATACTACATTACTTATGCTTTTGTTACATAGCCATCTGGTTATGGCAAAATGTAGACACCTGGGTGAAACTTTATTCTCTCTTTTTTAATTTGCTTTTGTGAAGAATGAATATGTATTTGAAGGCATGCTTTTCAGGTACCATTTGCTTCCCTCTAGAAAGGAAAGTCCTTTGAATCAGAATTTGGTACAAGGGCAAAAGTTTTTACATGCCCATGAGGTTCATGAAAATGTTTTCCATAACTTTGTTTTTCACAGACACATTTGTTGTGTATAAAACTCAGTGAATATTTTGACAGCTGTGTGTTCCTGTTTACAGGCTGTACATCTGGCCCAGGCAAGTTTCCAGATTGAGGCCTTTGGCTCTAAATTCATCCTTGACCTCACATTGAATAAGTAAGTGCGTGATTTGGGGTTTCTTTCGCTCTTGCTCTTATCATCTTATGGTACAAGGTCAGGGCATGTAATATTCCAAGATCAGTTGAAAAAAGATGCTGTTATTCAAGTTTATTAGTACAAAACAACATTTAACATTTTTTCTGTAAGGTATCCGTAACCCTTGCTGACTCCCATAAAGCAGATACCCTTAAAATTTTGTTGTTCGTGGCAGAATAAATTATGATAGATGGAGAAATTCCAGTACTGGTAGTGTTTGCAAAGTGTGGATTTTCTTGTGCTGTTTTTTAACTAATTGATGAATTATCATGAGATGTTTTAGTTGCTCAAGTCAGTGAGTAGGAATACTGTAAATACTTGTATGAATGGCTCATCTTTAATGATCTGGAAATTACGCTTTTGTCACTAGAGTCATGAAGTTCCTAATGAGACAGGAATCCTAATGGTGTGGCTGCACTGAAAGATGCAGCTAGAGTCTGTTTGCCTTTAAGACAGACAATTTTGCCTAATTGTTTGGTCTAGAAGAACTGACTTGTAGTACTGGGTGGTGGTGGTTTAGTTGTTTATATCCCACATGGTATTTATTGATTGGTATGGAACTATGATTTTCTAAAAATTGTAATGACCTTTTTTTTTGCCACTGAAAGTTTAAGAATGAGGTAGAAGTATAAAATTCACACTAAATACTGGACAGGTAAAATGTAATGCTCAAAAGTGCATTTGCCCCTTCTATGGCCCTTGGGACGGAGCATGCTTAAAAAAGAGAAACAAATTTACAGAAATAATTGCATACTGATTTTAAAAAGCATTCCTCTCGCCTTAAGGTTCATATGAGGTGCTTTTTTGGCCTTAAACTGTCATATAAGGGAAGTTTTGTTAGGGATAAGGACACAGACTTATTAAATTTAATGGCTTTTAAAAGCATGGTCTTATATTTGAGTGTTTTGCTTCTTGGCTCCTAATTATCAGATATTTTGCTGTAAAGGTGAACTGGAAACATTTTCCTTCATCCATGCATAATTTTGAAATTAGGTTGCTCTTGCATTTTCATCTTTCAAAATGGTATGTGAAGTCTTGAGTGTCTGGCAAAAGATTAATTAGTGTGAAGGCTGGGAATGTCACACAGAGTGAAAGACGAAGAAAGCTGGAAGATAACTGGGTGTTCTTTAGGCTCTGGAAGAATTATGGTGTAGTGCAAGACTGGTTTTTCATGAGGATTGGACCTGTGCACAGTAATTCCAGTGAATAATCATGACGTATTTGTGAAGGGAACCAATATTTAGTGCCTTCTAAGCTACAGGGAATTCCTCCTCCTGGTCTGCTTTCCCCTGTTCCTGTCTGCACACCCAGAGAGTGAGCACACATTCCCAGGATGGCGCTGTATGTAGGGTGTAGCTGGTCACACAGACAGCGACAAAGGAGAAACATTGCCTTTACTGGCACCACCTCAACATGCTGACAGCACTTAGGTGAGTAAGAAGAAAACAGGCTCATAAAGCTCTTCTACAGCTGGTGAGAATTGCAAGTTAATTGAAAATTGAAAGGTACACCATGGGCAGGCCAGCATTCACTGACACAAATGTTAACACAGGCTTTAAGTTCATTCAATATTAATGCCTAGGTTTGAGGTCTCTTATGTGGTCATGGTCTCAGGCCTCAGTCTTTGACTGACTCTCAAGTTTCCTTGCAGATCACACCTATGCAGAATAGAGAGCAAGGTCACAAAGGGAGTATTACAAGTAGGACTTCACATAGGACAGACAGCAGTGGTCAGGTGCAGGGCTGTGCCATACAAGCCGACTGTCCTGCAGCTTACCCGAGTGACTCCTTTTTGGGCCACATCCTCTCCGTTTTCCAACACGTTCTGTCCTGATTCACCTTCTCTACCCTTGGCACGTTCCCTGAATGTTCCATAAAAATGAATGCACATATCCACAAGTCTGGGCAGACATCCTGAGATAAGTTTGTTTCTTCCCAGGAGACAAATTATGTTGTTTATCACTTCTTATCTGTTCTAAAGTTCTGGCTCAAGCTCTTCAAGACCATGCCTGAGTGGCTCTTCCATGACCCATCGGTTAGTGGCCTAAGAGAGATAGTAATAAAGGCCAGAACTCTAATCTTCTGTTCATTAGGATCTGGGTTTTGTTGAATTTCCTGTCCAAGTCTCATGGTGAATGGCTATTATCCAAGTAAAATCACAAACCCATTGACATTCCCCATATCCTGCCAGTGTTACCCCTTGTCCAGTTCTGCTGTTTGTCCTTGCTTATTTTCAACAACAAAGGGTTCATAAGTAAATGTATGGATTTTTTTCTAATTGTAGCTGCTTTCTCAGCAATCAAGAAATGCAGTGCCTATCACTTCAAAAAGAGAGAGGCAGCTTACTTGGTGCACACCTTAGCTGAAGAAGTTCTGCTCTTATGTATCAGGAATGTTCTTACTGGGTATATATAAGGCACAGGGTGTTCAGATGCCTTACTGATATCCCTACTGCTTGCCTCTTTATACATTAGGTTTTCTCCCTGCTTCTTTAGTGGTTTTTGACTCATAAATATACTCTTTATCTGGTTCTGCTCCAGAAAAGGATTTTGAAAACGTGTCCTGGTCTTTGACTGGACATAAAACTCTAAAACTGTAAGTCATAAAACTTGTAACATAAATTATAAATACCCGTAGACAATGACTTGAAAAAGACCCATTCTTGTGTTTCAGTTATGTCTATGTGTTCAGTAAAAGCAGCATTTTGCTACCATGTTGGGTTTTACTTGGCATACTGGTACTGCTAATATCCAGTCAGAAGCAAAGGCAGAACAGTTGGGAATACCCTTGTATATGATGAAGATATATTAGTATCAGTTGCTCTAAGGTGAGTTAATACCACTGACACTGTGTGTATTCTGTGCATTTTGGTTTTGTTCCTGTGGCTTTTTTGAATGTTCTCCAAGTAATTAAAGCTAAAATCGAGGATGGTTGTTACATACAAACAGGTTCTAGTTTTGTGTTTTCTTTACCTCTGTTGGAAACTGTGTGATTGCCTACCTTCTATGCTGCTGAAAAAAGATGCTCTTTTTTCACAGCAAATATTATACTTTGACAATTAAGTGAAGAAAATTGGATATTCAATTTCATTAATTGTTGAGATTTTGTAAGAAGAAGAGGTGGCAGTCAGAAAGTTTATGGAGCATGTTACTAGAAAATTTTACTTTGTTTTTCATCTTGCCATGATGCAATGGCACAAACAGCTTGAAAGAAAAAGAAGTCCCTCAAGCCCTTGAATCAGTGTGCAGAGACAATTAATATGTAAGATTTATATGGAGCTTGAATGGGTAACCAGCTTTGCAGTTGCACATGGTCTAAAGCAGGTGAAATATAATTTGTTATCCTAAAGGTGATTTTTGGTAGCTTTTTCTGACAAGACTCAGGAAAAGAACTGAGTTTTGAACTCCTTAGCAAGGTGGGTTACTCTGAAATTTTAGACATCTTACCCCTTGCTACACTCAAATGTTTGACCAATTGCAGGCTCATAATGTGGTGCCAGTTATGATGAAGCATAATAATTACAGATATGATTGTGGAAATGACTTGATGCAAAAAGTAGTAGTTTTTATAATCTGTAATGGATTAAATAATGTTTTTAGTTAATACTCATAGTACGAAAATGGAAGATTGTAATGCAGTAGTGGGGTAACAATTCCATTTGAAAAGTTAGACTTACAATTCAGCTATGATTGTCTGCCCAAACTCAGTAAATTTCCTACACAAGGAGTAACATGTGGAATTGTCATAAAGCACATATAAAAAGCCTTTTCAAGTGATTGCTTATTTCAGTAAGTTCACTTTTGTCCTCAAACGACAGTGTTGTACTGTTGTATTTGGGTAATCAACGATCCTAGTATATCTGACCAGTTTCTTATTTTATATTGAAGCATTATTTAAGCAAGTAAATGTTTGTAAGGCGCTAGCAAATTAGTTTTTAATGATCTCATTTCCAGCAACATGTAAAAGGCTTTTAACTTGCAGTTCTTCTGCTGAAAGAAAAGAGTTTTTGTGGGTAACTATTAATGTCCTGTTTAAAGGTAACAGACTTTATGTTCTGATGTGGTACTAAAACATATTAAAGAGCAGTACTACCAAAAGCAGTGAATTAAAAGTGTCTACTTGCTGCTTTTTTAGTGAGGAGGGAAGTCTGCTGTGTTCTCTGGCAGTTTGCAGCCATGGTCTCGTACCAGCCTCTAAATAAAGAGGTCTCCGCCAGCATCGGGGGCTGAGGCTGTGCTGGAACCTTCAGCCACTGAGACTGGGCTGGCTGAGATGCATCCAGGAACAGGGAATTAGTTAACTGATGTGGACAGAAACAGAAGGTAAAACCCAAAGACAAACGTTTCTCTCCCTTCCTACTGATAACTTGCCCCAAAATTTAGGATTCTTGGGGAAAGGGAAGAAAAAGAAAATCACCAAAATCAGTCTATATTTTTAAACTTCGTCTTCTTTTCTCTTTAGAAGTCCATTTTTCCAGAAAACTCCGTTTCCAGGAAAATGGATTTCTTTTCAATGAAGATATCATAGGAAAAATATTTGGCATCTTTGACATGAACTGAAAAAAACCCAACTCCACTGCATTTGACCATAACATGACTTAACGATTTGAGACGTTAAAAAATGACTATGGTGAAAAGTCAGTTTCTTTTGTGAAGTGCAGCCAACATAACAGAAAATTTTATCTAATGGTTTAAACCTTATAATTGGTGTTTATTCTTTGTGGTGTATGTTTCTGTAGGACTGATTCAACTGGAGAGTGGTCCCAGAGGAGATTACAATGTTAGCCTGATTTAAAAAACAGTAGGGCAGTAACTGAATTATTTGAGAAACTACTTGATTCTTGGTTTTTTTTCCATAATTCTTTTTTAATGAAAATGGGAAAGCTAATCACAGTTTTTCAGAAGGAAGCTTTGAGTATTTATGGCATTTTCTTTAATAAACACTTAAACATTTAGGGTATTAAATGGATCCTATAAGATACATAAACTAAATTAAGTGTGATAATACTGAGGAAAGTTAAACTAGTTGGCTTTAAAAAAATTGTTACAGATGAACAGCAGGGAACTCAGTGTTAGGATTTTACAGCGACGTGTGTGCCCTTTTGTAAGTGGAGTCTTGAATTTCTCAGCTGTAGATAACAGTGCTTTACTCCCACAGCTGGAGGCAGCCTATTAAAAATTATCATTGGTCTCAGTAGGCATTTCATGTGCGAAGTCTTAGAGGCAGATGTGAAAACCTCTCACCATTCTCACGGTAAAGAGGTCCTTTCTTATATCTAAGTCTATAATTTTTCAGTTTAAAGCCTTTCTCCCTTGTCCTATCACTCCATATCCTTGTATAAAGTACCACACTCCTGATCCCAGATTTGAGTGCAGATCTCTCATCCATCTGAACAGTTTTTTGAATATCTGTCAGCTGAGATGCAACCACAGCCTTTGGTTTGGAGGGTTGTTAGGGCCAACAATTGATAGGTAGTGATATGGCAATGCTGTAAAATTCCCTGTGGCAAGATGAGGATGTTGCCTTCTCCCTTCCTTGTAACAACTTCTGGTATCAAATGCAGGAGGAAGTTTGAAAGAAGGTGCTTCTTCCAAAAATAATTAAAAGGTAAAGTTTGTTACAGAATGAGTATAATAATAATATTAATAAACATATTAAACTGTTTACTGAAACTAAAGAATTGGAAGAACTTACAGAGAAGAAATCTACTGAGAGCCGTTGTAAACAATTACACTAACACTGGTTTATGAAATCCTGGTGTCAACAGATCCCTGGGTGCTGGGAAACTCCCTGGAAGATAGCAAACACGTGTAGCAATGTTTGCTGTCAGACAACTCACTGAGCAGCTGTCTGGCTCGATGTATCCTTTCCTAGGTTATGTTCTTATTCTCATGTGTAACCTCTGTGCCCTGGCAATGGTGAAGAACTGTTGTGTTTCAGCTGATTTCTGATATGGTCCAGGTTTGTCAGTGGTGAGATCTTTATGGTGAAGTGAATTCCTGGCATCTCAGGTTGCTTTGTAGGCCAGCTGAAATCTTTGATTTGGAGCTAATATAAAGCCTGTGTATGCCTGGCATAGGATGAAGTTCATCAAACAAGCCCCAGGAGCCTCAGTAACTGAATCTGACTTGGTTCAATGACAGAACTAAAGTTCCACAGTATAGTTCAACAGGGAAGCATGGATTAAGGGAACCAAAATTAAGTTTGCTGGAATGTACCTCTGATTCTGCTATAGGCGTTAATCTAATTTGGAGGTGCTCAAGTCAGCTCTCTGTAAGTATAACTAAGCTTATTCCACTTTGTTTTGGCACTAGAAATAAAATAATAATGGAAAAAGCCCCCACATCTGTTTAGATTTTTACTTCATGGAGTTGTTTTAAATAGGAGTGTTACCATTAGACACAAAGTATCAGAACACCTGGCGCATTCAGGTAGGTACTTAAGAGGAGAAGAAACAAGTTTCTCTTGTATCTAAAAAAACCTTCCTTTAAATGAAAGAAGCTTTAGCAAGTATCGTTACCATTGGGTGAGACCGTTCTGGCAAAGACTGGTGGCAGCCTTCAGTCTTACACAACAGGTTAATAAAATTCTTACTGATAAGTTTGCCAAGCTAGTGAGGAAAGAAAAGGGATCAATTGAAAGGAAATATTGAGTAAACTTGACCAGTTGTTTAAATTAATTTTTTATTTTGTCAATTGTTCTTCTAGGAAACTTGTATCATAACAAATTGCATGGAAGTGTTTTCCATGGCACAGAACTCATGTTCTGTAATATTGTCTTGCTGTTTGTGTCTTCATGTCGTTGTGCATAGCACTTTTTAAAGTGATAGCACCTTCAACATGATGGTAGACAAAAATATGATGGAAACTCATCAACATACTGTTAATATTCTGAAGAACTCTTCAAACTGCTGCCTTCAGAATGCTTGCTGAAATAGCCAATAAAATACAGCGTGTTCCATTCTCAGAGGGAGAGCTTCAGGATGTAGCTAGAGAAAGGGTCATGAATTTGTTTCCTGAACTCCTTTGAACTGATTCAGGATTTCTTGCACTGGGAGAGGCAGACTGATTCAGAAAAAAAAATATGCAGAGTTTCCTGCACCATTCTCTATGAGTATTCTAAACCATTCTATTACATGCTTTCCTGTCAGTCTTTTTTAGCGACCCATTCCCCCATTTGAGGATCACCTAGGTAATTTCAGTTTGTAAATTTGTTGTTAGGTCATCCTTTTTTCTACCTCAAAGACAAATGAAGCAGAACCGAGCAACAATAGCAAGACCATTCAAGGAGTGATTTTTAAATCAGTTTACTGTTTACTGTTACAGAACCATTATGCTATTAATAACAAAGAAGACTTCCTTTGATTCCATAGTTATGAAAATGTTAAACTATACATTTGCATAATCAGTTGTTTCTGCTAATTATTTATAAATTGCTTGATCCACAGTATCACGTTCTGATTTTTCAAGCTCCTCCAAGATAAGAAAAAGTAGTAAAGCCTTTCTCTGTTTTAAAAAATAACGAATATTAGCTGTATATTTATTCCTTGGAGACAGTCTTGTCAGAGCAGCTACAAAGATAACAGCCAAGACTAATGTAAATATGCTCGAAATTTAATAAATTCCCATAAGAACAGTGAGTTCAACAAAGCTTATGAATGTAATTGATACTGTTAATATAAACAAGGCTGTAGATGGGCATTGCATTAGATGACAGTGCCTTGACCATCTTAAAAAAATACTGCAGTAAGGTCTCTTTGTTTTTCCTATCTTTATGTGCTACTAAACTATATCTGTCAAATGGACAAAAACATCTGATGGGTGTCCTGTTAAATAATTCAACTAAACTAGGTTGTTCAGACACTAGTACTGAGCTTGAAACATTTCAGAATAGTTAATAAATTATTACTGGTTATAGGTTAGTATAAAGATAATTTAAGAGGTAGGTGAGAAAGGTAATTCTTGCTGTACTCTGATTTTCTGCAGGCTGTCTACTAGTTTGCTGGAAGCTAATTTGCTTACTTGTATATGAGATATCTTGTAGTCATGTCATAGCCTTTTCCTACCCAAATCAATTCTCTTCATCAGGATAGTTAGATGCCAGCTGAGGTAAGCCACTTTTTACTCTGCAGCTCTCCTGCTAATGAAAACATCAGCAATGAAGTACACGCCAGGGAAGTGGATGTGAGTTCTTCAGAAAGCATCTGCTGCTTGCTTTAACAGCTGGCCTATGTCTTCAAAGGCAGCAGCTACAGGGAATGCCATATCCCCTTGCTGCTTATTTTGCATTTCTCAGATAGAAGAGCCAGGGAGCAAGACAGCTTAATAAGAACAATTATCTAAGATAAATAAGGCAGAGTGGAAGTGATGCCTTAAGTTTTAGCTTTTATCTTTTTCAGATTCTGTGCTGTTTGAGTGTGTAGTTCTGGGTTCTATATTAAGTGCTACTAAGCTCTCTTCACAGAGTAGGCAGACTAAACAATCCCTTTTCTAGCTTGGGACCAAGGGCAACCAATACAAATTTCCAGCCTAAGAATATAAACAACAGTGAAGTGAAAAGAAAAAACAAGGAGGATGGAGCTTCAAAACCTGAAGCTATAACTGGACAATTAACTCCAATGTGCTAAAGGATCAGAACTTACGGAAGTGTGAGACCTCATGATTGGATGTCCATTTTGTGACCATTTTGGAGTTCATCTTGTGTGTAGCNGACCTCATGATTAGATGTCCGTTTTGTGACCATTTTGGAGTTCATCTTGTGTGTAGCCCAGTTGGGCTCTTGTGCTGCCCAGGTGTACCCATTGAGGCCTTTTAATAAATCCCTACTCTATCCGTTTACTCTGTGTAGTCTCTGTTCCAGGTCAGCCTCCAGAAGGCATCAGAAGGAACTGTAGAAAAGGACACAGCAGACAAATTATTTTGTCATGAGTTCATTCAACATGTAGCAACTTGATGTGTTCATTGTAAAGGATCGTACTAATGTGTAAATAGATGAAAAAATGTTCTTAAATAGACTTTTGTCTGATGTAATCACAACTGACACTTGTTTCAGTTAAAGCTTGTGCTGTTTCTGGTGCTCGTCACATTGGAAAGCAGATTTACTATACTGGATGCATTTCTGCCCTTAGCAAAATGTGAATGGCTCAAAATGGATCAAAGGTGGCAAAACACAGTCCAGTGTAAATGAGATGCAAATGTATTTCATAAAACTCAGGTCTGCCTTTCAGAGGTAAATTTAGACATTCTGTAAATGATAATGAAGGAAAAGGAGTTATTTTGTGCTGTGGAGACCCCTATTTTATGCATGAGTTCTGTGCCTCACTCCTCAGGCAATTGCACTTCTACATGAGCTCTTAATCAGTGTATTCCAGGCCTTTCTTTTTGATGCCACTTACATAAAGAAGCCCATCACACCTCCTGGTGAAATTATAGTGCTGTTCTGTGTATGTCTTTTGTGTAGGAAAAAATGTTTGAATTTTTTTTTTGGTTAAGTATTTTTTTCCCTTTTAATACTTTGTTATGTCTTTTGTCAGCATTCATAACAGGTAAAAGTTTTGTAGGGGGAATTTGCAGTAGCAGTTTTATGTATATTTCTACATCTGTTGTTATTCCTGGAGTATTAGCAAAATGTAGAACAAACTTCCTTACCCTTCCTGTCTTTCTCAATGATTGCAAGCAAGGTGTTCTTTTGGATTTTTTGCTAGTGTAGGCAAATATGTGAAATAAGAAAAAGTGATACAAGGTACCTGACAAAAATAAAGTGCTTGTCAAAGTACAGGCATACAGTTTAAGAAGCAGCTGACTGATTTTCTTTTTTTTTTTTTCCAATGGAATGTTCAATATTCTTGCTGTCCTGAGGGAAATGTTAAGAGAAAAATGCCCTTGCATGACCTTGGCGGTTATGTGGGGCAAGCTTAAAAACATTATAATGACCAGAAACTCATGATAAACACCCTCCTCCAGCCTCACATGAGAAACAATTCTGTGAAATCCAGAAGTCTTGTAAAAGATTTTCTACTCCACCTTCTAGGTGGTGGATACTGTGTTATATTTGTCAAAAAGATGCTTCACAAATTAAAGTTGCATTTTGTTTATAGCATGGCATTTGGGAAGTATATCACAAACAGCAGGCCTTAATTTTCTTTGGAGGGGATTCGTTCAGCATGGGGAATTTCATTGATGTGCCTTGTGTCCTGTAGATCCCAAAGGTCCCTCTCGGAGCTGGCTGGCTCTGGCTCTGTTGGACACGGGGGAAGCTCCTAGCAGCTGCTCAGAGAGGCACTCCTGTGCCCCCCCACTACCAAAACCTTGTCACACAGACCCCGCACATGTTGGAAAGTCAGCAATAAGAAAAGTGTAGAGTCTGCTGGAAAACTGTCTGCATCCTTGCTTTGTACTTGTAATATTTGTGTATGTACGTACAGGAGTTCTCCATCATAAGTATTCCATGTTAGATATCCTATCATGTGTGACACTACCCAGACTGAGAATTCCTTGGCAGTTGGAAGTAAGGAGAGGCTAAAGAATGGAAAAGGTTGGCAGATGAGGGAACCGAGTTACAAAAGAAGCTCAACAAAAATCCAAGAATACAATACTAAACTCTGGAAAGATTCTGCAAAGCGTAGACTAAAGAAATTTTGAGCAGCTCTTATGTCACACAAAATAGGATAAATCTGAGAGAAATGCTGTAATTAAACTATAGTTAGTTGTGAGTCAGTACACACAGTGGAAAACCCCTTGCTGTAAGTCTTATGAGATGCAAAAAGCACCAGATAACAGAAAGAAGATCTGAGATCAGTCATATATAAGGGTACTAGAAAAGGGCAAAAAAGGTGTGAAAGTGTGGCCTTGATTTGGCAACAGGTAGATAAATGCTGATCCAGGAATTAGTTTGAGGAAACCAAATAGTCTTCATGAATTGAAGCAGAAGTGTCTGTTAAAGTTGGAATCTGGTCAGGGCCCTATCACGTTGAGCACAGTTCCTGTGTTTAATCATTCTCAGTAATTTTTTTAAATATTTGTAATTACAGTTTTATGTCAGTTTTTATGTCAGTTACCTGTAGCCTTGTCTGTACTGTCCACTACTGAGAACAGTAGTCTATGCTTCATAACAAGTATGAAAAATGCAAAGAAAAGTATGCTATCAACACTCTAAACTTTGTTTTGTGTATGTATGCCTTTTCAGAAGCTTCAATCTTGCCACATTGAAGAAATAAATATTTGCATTGTGATCAAGCACTTACACTATTTATACAGCATTTGTATTTTCTGCAAAAAGTTTATAGCTTACTATGACACAAATAGAGAAAGTTAAAATTATTTCATGCAATGGAATTTATTTTAAATCTGCACTTGAAAATATTTTAAATCATGCCTTCACAGTGATGTCTAAGGCAAATTATTAGGCTTCAGTAATTATTCAGGGCTATTAGCATTAGTTTTGCAGGCCCAGAGTGTGCTGTGGCAGTTCCATGAGAAAGGGCTTCTTAGAGAACCACTGGTAACTGACTTCTGCAGGATGCCCTCTGACGAGTGCAGTGCCTGATAAATATGGCATGAAGAATTGATTTGGTGAGCCTGGAGTCCCAGAGTTAAAGTGTTATCAGGATTGCTAATAGCCTAATCTGAGGTTCAGATACACATTTTCATAGGTTGTTTTTAGTCATGAATTCCCATCAGAGCTATTTTGCTGCACCAGACTTCCATAATGATGTTTTTTATTTGTAGCAATGGTATTTTTCTTTTGATACATGTACCAATATCAGACCCTTTAATGATTTTTAAATTTTTTTTTTTTTTTAGTTGTAAGTGTACTTTAGAGACTTCAAAAATCCTAAGAATTCTGGATTGCATCAAGTAAAATGCTCATCTTGCATATTTGGTGGGGCCAGTTAACATCTTTAATTGCTTTACTCTCCCTGGGCATTATGCTGCAACCCTGATTGGAACAGGGTGGGATGTGAATGGAGCACTGAGGTTATTGCAGGATGTGTACAGGCTGGCCAAGCTTAGCTAAAAAAAAGAAACAAACTTGTAAATTACACAATATGGAAAATTTTTATGCTTTGGAAATTTTTCTTGCCAGACTTAGGAAGAAAATAAGAATGAGAAAGGTATCTGAAAGTAAAAAGTGAAAAAGGGTAGTATGGAGTGTGTGTTGGGTTCTGCATTGTGTGTTTTCTTTTAAGGCACATTACTGGTTTTGGGAAAACCCCCAAGTGTTTGCAGTTTGTGAAAGTGATTATGCACTCTTGTCTTCATAACAATGGTGTATTTATTTGTCCAGCCTTACATACACTGCATTTACACTTTTAGATAAAATGTAAAACCTATTTGAAAATGGTGATGAACTAAAATATATTCACTGTCAACAAGGAAAGTTCTAAAGCCAAGGCATGGGGTTTTTTTTGCATATTTAGAAGGCTGAATTAGAATCTAATTGTAAAGCTAAAATACAGGGGATTAGATTGCAGAATGAAATTGCCCCATCTGCACCACACTCTGACTTCCAGTGTACCATCAAACCATTTACTGAACACAAATGGCTTGATTTTTTTTAAACTAATGTACAAGGAAAATAGAAGTGGTTTGAAAATGCTAACACAACCCCCCAAACCTACCCATAGCAATAGAAAGAATACTCAGATTTTTCTCATCTTTATTTATCCTTTCTTTAACAGTGACTTGTTATCTTCCAATTATGTGGAGATTCACTATGAAGACGGAAAACCAAAACTTTCTAAGGTATTGTGTTCTTAAATTGTGTTTCTGAGGGAACAGTGCCAAAAAAATGTTAAAAAAAGAAAAAAAAAAAGAAAAAAAAATGTTTCTACCTTTGTAAGAACTTCAGAAGTGTTTTTCCACACATAGAAGGTATCTTCTATGTGTGATCTCATCTTGTACAG
This sequence comes from Polioptila caerulea, assembly GCA_013397295.1. Classification (NCBI taxonomy): domain Eukaryota; kingdom Metazoa; phylum Chordata; class Aves; order Passeriformes; family Certhiidae; genus Polioptila; species Polioptila caerulea. The sequence continues at coordinate 317,755 of VYXF01008334.1, forward strand.
ATATCTCAGTAATACAAGAGGAATTGCGCAAAAAAGAAAGGCTGTGTTTTGGGGTAGGCATTTGTAGGTGGTAGTAGTGGAGATGATCCATTACTGCCAGGACAATTACATCATGTGATATATAGGAGGTGGAGGGGTTGAAGTCACCATGAGATTAGTCTTGTTAATTATTTATGTGTCCTTAGCACAGAATGCAAGGAGAAAGAATAATGGTAATGTAAGACATTTAAACAAACCCCAAAGTCTTGCATTGACTTTTATTTGCAAGAATTATACAGTCATGAAACAGAAAATGAAAGACTTAACTGAAACCTTAACATCTGCAGTTACTACAAAATGAGCACATTGCTGGACATCCCTTCAATTTTGTTTGTCAGACTAGCTCCCAAATTGAATTCAGTGCCATAGGCTATTGATTCAAAGCCAGATGATAGTTCTGCAAGGTAGTTCAGCCCTAAGGGAACCAGATCAGGCTTTTCATTTGTTTGTAGTAACAAAATGAGGACTGGAGGGTTCCTTGGAAGGTTATAAACTACATTTGCGTGGAATTACTTTTTTTTGTATTTGGTAGAAATGCCAAAATATTTCTTGCAAGCTTATTATGTGTGAATTATATCTGTATTTAGAGTGGAGGCAAGCAAGCATTCTGGTTGTAGTCATGTCTTCAGAAAGTCTGGACTGTTGTTTGTCCAAGTATTAGATGCCTGGCTTATTATTTTGCCCTTGCTCTAGAGAATCTCAAATAAAATAATGGTAGATTAGGGCAGAATTAAACAATTTCATTGCAATGTAATTACTGAAATATGCTGTTTTGTTTTCTTCCACTGAAGAAGAAAAATAGTTTCATGCTACATACAAAGGAAGTTGTTCCATTAAGACTCAGTATTGTGCAGAATAGGCAAAAATGCTAAATGATGCAAGAAAACAATTCCCTCTGGCATTTAGACAAGCTCATGCAATTGTCAGCTGCAGCACTAGCATTGAGCACTGCGGTTGCTGAATCATGAATCTGACTGGAAAATTATATTAGAACTTCAGACTCAGCAAATGGCTACCTTTGCATGCTGCAGTAACTTGATCCAAACTTCCTAGGGGATGTTTTCTGAATTGCTTTATTTAGAAGCAATAATAGAGCTCCTGAGGTCACATTAATCTGTAAAAGGCTTCATTATAGGTAATAAAAAGACCCCAAAACCCCACACAGTTTGTGTGGAGGTCAAATAAGGACTATATCCTGTTTTTTTGCAGTGTCCTGTAATGCTTTTTAGGCCTAAGTTGTTTTGTTTCCTGATGTGGGTCTAAAGAAGTGGAGCTCAATGAAAAGTACTGTATTTTCTAGAAAGAGGTAGTTAATTACAAAAATAACTGGAGAACAGACAACAATTTCTTTACTCAGATGATCATCTTTAAGGCTAAAAAATCTTGAAAAGCTTTATGTGAGAAACATAATCAAATTTAGCTGTTAAAAAGCATGTTTTATGCATTCTCACTGATGGAAGGGTAAACATAGAATTATTACTTTCTGTGAAGTAGTTTGATTTAATTATACACAATAACCTGTAAGGAATTTAAATCTGCATAACTCATTAAATAAGATGCAAAATGGAAATAATGCTGTCATACACAAAGAGCATTTACATTTTTTGTACCTTCTTGAGTTATAACAATTGCATAAAGAATGGGTTTAATATGTATGTTGGAGTTCAGATGACATGACATAAGAATTAAAAATGTTTTTGTGATGAATAGTATGTTTTTCAAACAATGGCTGAGAGACAGCCATGCTTCAGGGTTTTTAATAGAATTTTTTGAGAATACTTTTTATTTTTAGTTTACCTGAGCTTATTGCTGATGGACAGTAAAGACAAGTACATAAATGAGGTAAATGTGTATTGTTACTGTTAGATTTAATGTTTTTTGCATTGTTTTTATGCAACAGACAAATCAGGATAATTTTGTGTGTGTGGTTGTTTGTTTTTAAAAATTATTAGGGAGGAGAGCATTGTTACTACCATGGAAATATCAGAGGTGTGAAGGATTCCAAAGTTGCTCTTTCAACTTGTAATGGACTTCAGTAAGTGCATGTTCTCATTTATTGTCTCTTAATATGGGAGGAACTGAAACAATACAGGCTCAAAGATTTTTTTGGTGGCTTGAAATTTTTCTTAGTGTCATTGGAATTAGTGTTTTGATGCTGTCTCATGAAACTTTTGAATGCAGTAAGTGCAGGTAAATATTTCCCCAGATGACTTACTATGGTAAAGGATGAACAAGAATTATATTTCAGAAGTTTCATGGTCAGTGTTCATGTATGATTCTGTCATAGAAAAACAGATCTTTTTTTTAGATTGTACAAGGAAAAAATGCAAGAAATTAGCATTAGTTACTGCGAAGTGCGACTCAGCTGATGATTGTATTTTGCATGCTCAGGGTGTGTCATAGGACTTCCTTTATCCAAGGTCAAATCTTTACCCCTTTTGGTACTTGATCATTGCATAGCTATTACATTTAGTGTTAGTCCATTAAAATGTGCCAGATATCTTAAAAGTCCCTCAATCTTGGCTTTAGCTACATGTGGTAGTAATGAATATATATTTAATATTGGTCAGTTTTTCAGCCCTGAGTTTGGTTTTGTCTTATGTAAGTTCGTATCCTGGAGTCAAACTGATTGCCTTGTAATCCAAAATATCACTTCTTTTTCTCCATGTTCTAGTGGCATGTTTGAAGATAGTACTTATTTGTACTTGATTGAACCAATGGATCTGACCCACACTACAGTAAGTTTGGTTTTGTCTAATTTAATTGGTTTGGGAGAGTGTCAAGGAATAGCAAATGAAAGTATTAGAATGAATCAATGTGTGATACGTCTCATGCATGTATATGAAAATGGAAAGTATTTTAAAACACTTGATTTCAATTTGTTTAAGGTGGCAAATGTATAATTATGATTTACCTGCAATTTTTCTCTGCTTTTCTTTAATCTTTCCTACTTGCTGTTGATCATTTAGATGCTGGAAATAGACAAATAAAACTGTTTCCCATAGCACATGGTTATGAGCTGTCAAAAAGTGTCTATCAATTTGCTCTAGTACTTGAACTGAAGTGTTTATTAAATTCATTGAGAGGATCCCTGGAACTCATTTATGCATTCCTCTCTAAATAGTTGCATCAGATTGCTTTTGGCCTGCCATGATTCCACAAAAAGCATAATTGAGTAGATAATTACATCTGTGTGTCTTAAACTTTGCATGTCCTAAGTCAGTGATCATTGTATAGCTTCAATGATAATGATCCAGCATATTCAAATACAAGATTATGCTGGATCAACATACAGGATTGCATTTATGCAAGTATTTTGTTACTATTATTTTTGTATTTTGTGTTTTGTGTGTACAACTGTTTCTAAAACTTTAACTGTTAACACAGCTGACACAATTTCACAGACAGTAGTAAAACTAGGTGTATTTCTAACCTCTGAGTGATTCAAGTATTTGAGTGATTTTCAGTGGCATGATTTTGCAACATTGAGACAGAATTCTTAAGGTTTGTATCCTGCTTGGTCTGTAGGATATATTGCAGGTGCTGTGCCACAGTTCTCAGACTTGGCTCACTCTAGTATGTGTCTGACAGTATCTGTATAGTATGTGACAAATAACTAATGCTGCAGAACTGACACGTTTTAGTGACTGGAAAGCTGAAATTGGGGTCTGAATAAAGATCTGCAAAATCATTGGGTGATACTGACAAAGAAACTGGATCAACATTCAGAGGACTCTGCACCATTTGGACAATCAATTATTGGGCTATAAATGGGAAAATATTACATCTAAAAGAGTCAGTCTGCCCAGGAACAACAGTATATGCTGTGTGCCTGTGATATAGCAGGTTGCAATTCTACAAACTGACAACACAGACACAGTAAATTCATGGAGATTATGTTTATACAAAGAAGAAGAAAATTTGATGGAACTGTTTTCTTGCTTGAATAAACTAAGGAAACCAGGATATCTCTCTGAGTGGTATTTCAGTAAAAATTGTGAGTAGAGCAAAAATTCTGGTTATGAAAGTGAGATACCCTTTGCCAACTCAAGGTTTCAAGTTGAACTCTAAATAAGAAAACAGATGAGATACATAATTTTCTCAAAACTACTGAAAATAATACCACTACAGAGCTTTCAGAAGCTCATTTTTTAATTGCAGTATGTGAGATAAATATCTTGAACACAGACTTCAGCATGTCCTTTATTCAGCTTGATTAATCTTAACTACACTAGATACTATATAAAACTCCCTCTCCTTCCCTCCCAAACCTAGCAAACAGATGCAGTGTTGTCCTTCAGTGTGCTATGGAATTTACAGGACAGAAGCAACCTACCCTTAGAAAAGAATTGCTTGTTTTGGCAGACTCTGCAGAGGAGGTGTTACAGAAGAAAAGATTTGTTTTCTAGAGTAGATAATCAAATGTGGTAATTTGGGGTATGTCAGACTTCTGAAGAAAATATGCATTAAAAATCTTGTCCTTTTTAAATGTGGAATACACCAATAAAAGAGGGTGGAAGGATCCTCTTATCGATTGGTTTCTTGCAATTTGCTGCAGTTAGGATTCTTTTCATTAATAGTAATAGTTGCTTTTCATCTGTGGAAGAAAGATTTCCACCAGATACAGACATTCTAGTTTGATTTATTTGAGTTGGGGATCTGTGTTCTTTAATGCTAAGGCTTTTAAAGGACTTCTTTAAGGTGATCTCAGAGGCGTCTGTGACACTTTCTTTTTTGTAGACTGATCAATTTGCTGAAGCAGAGAGGCTCTATGATTTGCTCAGGATTGCAAATAGATTGCTTCAAATTAGTGCTATCCCAAATTGGTAACTATAGCTGCTTGTATTTTATAGTAAAAATAAAAAAAAAAAATATAAATACTGAAAGAAGTGCCACATTTTTCACTTGATGTTATTAATTAGAAGAAAATGTCACATGTTTTTCCTCTCAGGAAAGTAAAAGTAGGCCACATATCATCCAAAGAACCAACGGAACACAACCCTCCAAGCAGTTGTGGGACCTTGGTATGTTTTTGCTTATGTTATGAGTTTTTAAATATTGGAAATAATCATATATATATATATAACTTGGAAAATTTGAGTATTAGGCTAGCAGTGTTTATAAAATTGCTGATTACTTAGAAAATCTTGAAAAATAGATATTTACCTGCCTTTTTCCACAATTACTGCAATGAAATATAGAGTTTTCAAAAGGCAGCCATAAGATTTTCATCCACAGGCCTGTATTTAGGTTTCCTCTGAAAATCACTGAATTTAATCCGTGATATTAATGTTACTGTGACAATGAGGTGGAAGAAAATGTATATTCTAAGCCCAGGTCATAAGTTTTTCATTGCATGCCTTAAGATTTCTGAATTACTTGAGTTTTGATATATTTTATGTATTTTTTAAAATGAGCTTTTGAATAGAAAGAGTGGTTCTAATTTTGGTGATCTTAATCTACTTTTGATTTGGACAGTGTACCTAATTACTTTAAAATAATGCCATGAAATTCTTAAATTGTAATTTTTGCAGAGACTGACTCTAGCTCTGAATGGCCCTTTCTGTCTGAACTGCAGTGGCTGAGGAGAAGGAGAAGAAAGAGAGCAGTAAGTAGAAGTGTGACCCTGAGTTAAGACCATTTATAAACCCAAACTCACTAATTTCTGTATTTTTTAATGTCAAGAGAACAAAAGATTTAGGAAACAAGTATTTTTAGAAGCTTAATATTGTCACATAATACAGTTATCAAATGAGGAAACAAGACTTTTCTTCAAAAATAGAAAATCTGGAAGAAAGTTTATCAACTTTCTAAAGTGACAGCAATGTTATGCATCAATTAAATTGAAATTTATTAGTGGAAATAACTTTAGGATTTTAATTTTTTTGTCTGCTTGAGAATGAAGAATAATTTTGAATGAACTCTTACTACTTTGTAGATATCTAACTTTATTGTCACTTGGCTCATTAAGTAGCATGATTAAATCAAAAATCCAAATGAGGACACCCAGAACTGGGTTACTGGGAGGGATGTGAGTGGGCACTCCTCATGATCTTCACATGCACACATATCAGTTAGGGGAATAATTGAGTTAAAGGAGATTATTCTGTATTTCTTCACTGAATTGCACAATCCACACCGTATTTTTGAGGGTGCTTATGTTTTTAGTAGCTTCCTTCCTCATTAAATCTGTGGGCAGTAGTACATGATGAAAGGAGGAGGGAAGCATTGGTGGTGTCTGCACTGAAGCAAAAAGAGTAGACCTTGAACTTTCTTTGTGCTGTGGCTCAGATTCTCATCCAGTGTCTAAGTTACTGGAGCTATGATTCTTTACCCTACTTACATTTCTCACCCAGTTATTTACTGGTTCACATACTCTAAACAATACATATTTAATATGTATATATAATAAAAATCAGCTGCAACTAGTTGTGAAAATCACTACATCTTCAGGATTTCTCAAAGAATTTCTTTAATTCATCAGTTATCTCGTGGTGTCTTTGAAGAAATGAAATATCTGGAGCTCATGATAGTCAATGACCATAAAATGGTAAGTATACCAGTTCAGTGGTGATCTTCCTTTTGGTGACAGTTTGTAGGCTGATGTACAGCACTGTGCTGCATCAGCTGCTTTTGGGCCCAGAATTTTAATTATCAGCAGCAATTAACATTTGTACTGTAAGACACTCTGTAGGCCATAATACCTACTGAAGCTGAACTAAGATTTTCTGGGGCAATTATATATTCAAAATTAATCTGAAACACATTGGTATCATATGGATAAATTATTATGCCCATAACCAACAAAGTAAAGCTACAAAATATTTTTGTCCAGAACAAACACACTAAATATTCTAAAATTATATCCTGTCTTTGAAGTTATATAGAAAGAGGTCAGAATTTGATACTTTGAGTTTAGTTTTACTAATTTAAATTTTAATGCAGCAAAACATGTAGATAGAACTCTGGTTGTTCTTTGTGGCTATTCCATACTTATAAACAGGAATGATAATGGAGTGCAAAGTAAGTTGTTTGTTTGATTCAGAAAGTGTTTGTCATTAAAAAAAACCCAAAATGCATGGGGGAAGGAAAGGCCAATTTTTTTCCCTTTTTGTCTTGAGGGATGACTGGAAAAAGTCAGACTAAGTGACATTTGTTGTAAGCAAGACTTTTTTTCTTAAATCAAATTCTGCTGAGACAATAGTTTTCACTTGTTTTATTTCAAGTAAAGAGCTTTTTATGTCTCTCACACTGCTGCAAGTTTCTTAGTGCCTTATGGAGTTGTGGGCTCTGTTGTCAACACTGAGGGATGATATTTAAGAGCAAGAAATAGAAGATACCAGAACAGGATGCAGTAATTCATATTTGTTCCAGTGCTGACTAGATAATATACCCTTCCCTCACCTGTCTAATAAATCATAGAAGTAGTCTGGGCAAACATAACCTATATTTTATCTGTGTTAATTTTCTGTGGTGGAAATTTGAATGGGTGGAAAAAGTAGAACAGAAATTTCTTGAGCTGTTTTCATTTGTAAACCCACCTGGTAGGAAACTACTCTAAGAGTGTTCAGGTGTTGGTTATTTAGCATTAGGGCACAGTAAACGAAGTTATGGCCATTTTGTTGTCTTGTTTGATGTCTATGCTTGGTGTTCCTTAAGAAGAGAAAATATTCCATGTCTGTCTCTTTCCCCTGGCCTCTTGTGTTGCAGACGTGCTTGAAGGTGTTCACTACACCTATTACAGACATTGTTGTCTCCTCTCACACTTTGTTAGAACTTTAGAGCACAAGATTTTTGCTTCATACTTACCAGTGAATTAGAAGCAGATACTCATTCTTTTCAAAGAATAAAATGGATATATTTAGGGAAGTATTCACAGTTAGGAGTCACAGCCTGCCAGTCTGGGAGCTCACTAAATGTACTTTCAAGGTTTTCTGCTTACCAGGAGAGGGCAGGTTTCCCCTGCAGCAAAGGTCTTTGTTGGAAGAAGGGTCTTAAACCCCCTTGATCATTGTGTTAAATGGTTAATACTGTGTATTTTCAGAACATTTCCTTTCGTCTAGCAATAAAGATATCTCAACACATTTAATTAGATTGTTGCATTTTTTACTGGTTTAGGTTCATTTCTTTTAGGATCTGTGTTTAACCACACTATGTGGTGTATTGCTATTGATTTTAGCATTTTAATCCTTTCACAAACACCAAGAACATTTTCCAAAGCATATTATTTTACCTTTCCACTTCTGGAAAGGTTTGGGATTGGCTCCAAACAAGAAGCCAAAGCCCCCCTTTCCCCCTCCCCACTGTCACTGTTCTCTGGGGAGCAGTCCATGGTATAATGCTCCTCTCAGTGTACATCCTAGGCACCTCCTAGCACCATACTGAGAGCAGCTACTCAGTTGCTCAGAGAAGAATCTCTTCTTCCAAGGCCTCTTTTGAAGTACTGTGTTTCATAGAGGGAATAACTGACACTTTCATGGAACACTAAGAGGCAATGAGACTTGTTCCTTTTAACCAGTAGTTGAAATTGGTAACTTTTTTGAGAAAGGCTTTTTCCCAAGTTCTAAGCAATTTCACATTCATTTTCTATGAATTTTTGAAGACCTCTTTTTCCTATCTGCAGATCATACTGCATAATCTTGGTTTATAATTTTACAGTTTCTTGAAAGTAATATGGATTTATGTTCAGATACCATAACTGCATCTTTAAAAAATTTTACTTGGAACAGAAGGTGCTTGTGAGGCAGGATGAGGAAAGACATGAAACCATTGTAATTACATGCACAGATATTATGAAGCAGAACTTGTAATATAGCTCATCTAGGTCTGTTAAAAAAAAAAAAAAGTTAGCATTTGAGATATTCAGCTTAACTCTTTTCATGTTCAAACACATATTTGCTTTTACCATGTGCTCCCTCTTCCATTTTGCTTTTTCCTATAACTACTGCTACATATCAGAAAAGTCTTGTGCTATTGTAGAAAAGGAGACCTTTGCAAAGAGCTATGCACTGGATAAGTGGCAAATGCTTCATCTTCATGTCTTATAATTAAAGTGATGGAATGTGGCTACTGCAGTCTGATATGTAACTCATCAGGTTAAGCAGTTTTAATGGGTGAAGCATGCTCTCAATTGTGAGCTCATGTTTAGATTCATGTTTACCTGTAATTTTGTCTCAAGCATTTGAACTCTGATTCTAAACATGCTATTTCTTGTGATTAAATGCTCCTTTTACAGCTGGAAAAGGCTGCATAACATACATGGCTTCTTTAACTGCCAAGGATTCTTGTATATGAGATATAGGCTGTGATCTAAAAAGTTTTTTGAGTTTTTCCCTTACTCTTTCTTAAAATATTAATTTTACTTTCATGCTGTAAAAATAAAGAATTAGTAATAAATATTTAAGTTCTCACTGTGTTCCACTTTCTCTTCTTTTAGTTCAAAAGGCACCGTTCTTCAACTGCATACACAAACAATTTTGCAAAGTCTGTGGTAAACCTTGTAGATGCTGTAAGTATCAATGTTTCTTCTGAAAACTGATTCACTGACTTCTACTTTAGAACTGTATTAAAAATGTTACCATTTTCACATACCAAATTTGAATTCCACTTTAAAGTGTACTTCCAGTTCCTCTGCAGAAGAATAGCCTGGGGTGAATATGTAAGAAACTACCAGATTATCTGTGGCATTTTTCTTAAAGCTTGCAACTGTCAGAGTTTGCCCTTAGCAGGGGTGATTTCAGTATCTGTCACCAATTAGGAATGAGATTTAATCAAATTTAGATTAGTGAAACAAATCTAACTACAAGTGAATGAAACTGCAAGTATAGCTCACAAGGGATACATATATCTATTGGGAGAAAGAGAGTGTGAGTAAAAAAACCTGTGTTATAACTCTCTATTTATAACTTAAAAACAAACAAATGCCACTGTTGTACATTATAAATGCGTGGAGCTGACACAGATACCATACTTGTATCTGTGCTAAATTTAAAACAATTTTGCATGCAGTGTATAAACTAAAAGTAATATTAGTGATAAAATTATTTGGGTTTTTTTTTCCCTCTTTTTGCTACACATACAGTGATGACACACATTTCAGAGCTCTGTCTGTAGTGAAAACAGGTAGATTTTCTAGTAGGGATGAATACAAACGCTATCAAATGCTGGCTCTGAGTCCTTTTTCTATGTGACATTATTACCACTGGAACTGTGAGATACCATTCAGTGCAAAACATTGTCAACAGATTGTTTGGTTTGGAGGAAACAATGCAGTATTTGCTCTTACATATAAAGTGTACTGGATATATATTGAAAATTTAGGTGAATATATTTATAGTACATTAAATACCAGAAGTGTTTTGGAATATTTTTCTGTAATGATCTGAAAATGCCAGTAGCCTAAAGAAAAGTTACTAGAGCATATAAAAATGTAAGTAATTGTAATATTTCTGCAATTTATGTGGGACATACCCAAAGAAAAGGTGGCATCCTTATTTTTTTCCTAATCTGATAATTATTTTTTTATCTTCTGTATTTTTAGAAAAGTTATTTCATCCATCTTTTCTTTCTTTATTATGTCTGCTTTTTCTATTTTTACCTGTGTGTATGCAGAAATATCAAGCTTTATTCTTGTGTAGAATTCAGTCCCTTCATAGAGGTCTTACAAAATGGCACCTTAATGGCTTTTTCTTTAAATAAAGCAGGAAAAAGAGCAGGATTTTCTGCCTTGTTATTCCCTTGTGTCCATAGAGTGTGGGCTGTATTTCTGTGGGAAAAGGATATTGGCTTTCAGAGGCCTTCAGGTTCTCTTCCTCCTCTTCCATTCTTTTGTTGCTGTTTGCTTCAGGAAATAAGAGTTTTCCTCTCATAAACAGAAGTAAAGTCTTTATTGATCCACCCCTATGTCCTTTCAGGCAGTTTAATTTCCTTGGGTTTTCTCATGTTGTGAACCATTTTCTGTGTATGTTCTCGCCTGTCTCCCTGAGATTGAAGCATGCTAATACTCTTTTCCTTCAAAGGTCTTGAACAAAACTGAGCTTAGCTGCTTCATGTCTCTTGTTTCTATATTTATCTTTTTTTTTTTTTCTAAGATGAGTATTATACTTTGACTTTTTAATAAGGATAATGCTGCCCTGATACAAAACTGGGTTTCTGGTTAGGGTGAATAAGGAATGTATCTTTTGCAGATCTGTAAGTTCTGCATAGCCTTAGTTAATACAATTTGACATTTTTTGAACTGAACCTAAAGACAGCAGCAGTTTTATGTCAGAATCAAGTATCATGCACAACATTAAAATGCATATTTTAAAACTATTAATGCCTGATTGTTGTTTCCTTGTCTATTGCTACAGTAACAATAAACTTATAGAAAAATCAATATTTTTCCTCAATTCCACTTAAGCAATGTGAGAATTAAGCGATCACACTATAGAAATGGAAATCAAATATTAATTAAAATTTGGATTTATTGGAAAACTGAGAAATTATTTAATCTCTACTTTAAAATTCTTTGGCTACTCTTTGAGATTGTTCTTTTCTTTTTCTCTGAGATCATCTAGTGTACCTTTACATTTCTTATTTGCAGATTTTTGCACAGGTTTTCTGCAAAACTCAGTGGCAATGTCATTTGCCATGAGAATTTTAAAGAAAATGGTGTGGCTCAAAAAAAAAAAAGAGAGCAACAAGGGTTGGGTTTTTTCCTTCTGAGACATAAGGTTTAAGTTGATCAGAATATCAGCTTCTAGGAAATGCAAGGCATTGCCAGCTAACTGTTTCCCCATGTTTCCCTCCTGCTTTATCCCTCTTGTCCTTCCACTTTACTCTTACTGGCTAACTGTGCATGTTTGACCCAGTGTTCTACTCCTGTGCCTGTCCTGTCTCTGCCCTCAGATATACAAGGAGCAGCTGAACACCAGGGTGGTTCTCGTTGCTGTGGAGACTTGGACAGACAGGGATCGCATCAACATTCACCCTGACCCTCTGCAGATGCTCCACGATTTCTCCAAGTACCGGCAGCACTACATCAAGCAGCACGCTGATGCTGTGCACCTGCTCTCGTATGTACTCCTGGCAGTGCCTCAGAGTGTTCTTTCCTGTCTACTGCTTCTCCCTACTTGTCTCTTCTTACTTTTTTTGCTTGGTATTCTCTGTATCAATCAGTATCTGCCTTCCTTAGGAAGCTTTATCATATTTAATGCATGTTTTTAATAGGTGTAGTATATACCATGGTCATGTCGATATATATCTATAATGATATTTGAATGTCTTTGCAACCTGGAGACAGTGTCACATGTGAAGTGTCTTTTGATGAGCCCTTAAGGACACTTAGCTTTGCTAATCAGGTGTGTAATGTGCTGCTTTTCTCGTTATGATCAGGAGAGGGCAGAGCTGACAGGATTATGTGTTGCCACAAGAGTGTTCCAGTTAGTAAATTTATTCACACATGTAGCTGCAGTGATGATTTGTTAATGGAAGGTCTTCTCTTTAGAGCTGTAATGAATTGTTCTGAGACACAATGCATTTTGAGGGGAAATTCCACTTGCATCACGAGGCACAACTTCAGCCTTGAGCAAGGATTACTTCATGGCATTGAAAGCAAAGAGGAGGAAATGTGTGCTCCCTTGTGCAGCATAAAGATCTTAAGCTGTCTCCCAGCAGCATGACATACTGTGAGGGTAGAGTAACTAATGTCTTCCATGGGATTCTCCTGTAGTTCATCTTCTGCAGAAGATGAAGAGTTTCCTCCAGATTTCCTTAATCCAGGCATCACAGTACAAGGCTGATTTTGTTCTTCATAATACAGGCACAGTGGTGCTGACATTCACTCTTATGCATGTTTTGTGTCACCTGCTGAAGAGTTTGCCAGCAAAAGCTTCTTCTCATGGTGAAAGGTACCAAATCCAACCTGAAATACAAGAAATTCCATTTAAACATAGGGCAAAAAAACCCTTCCACTGTGAAGATGGTCAGGTGCTGGAGCAGGCTTCACAGAGACACTGTGGAGTGCCCATGCTTGGAGATTTTCCAAAGCTAATGGAACATGGCATGCTCCAGCTGAGCCTCCTTGGAGCTGGGGGGAGATGAACTAGATGAACTATTTAAAAAAACTCCATTCATTTTCAAAGATGAGGTCATTTGTGCATCATGTAGGGTCACTGCAGGTTGTTTGTAGGCTGTGTAGATTTATTATTATGACTATGAAGTTATTTTAGGTGTAATTCATAGTAATTTATAGGCATTTTCTTGAATAATATAGATCTTCCAGATTACCTTACTTAACTAAATTATTTGGGGCTTATTAACAATAAATGAAAGGAGGCAAGGTTAAAGAGCAGTATTAAATTATTTTCCCTTTAGGTATACTTATCAGTCTTTTCATTCGGATTTGAAACTGGAACTTAAATTGGTTTGGATTAAGATAATAATTTTAAAAGTTCTCAATACTGGTACATTTCAGAATAGAATTCCTTCCTGACAGTTCATAAATTGGAATATATTGTTAACTTCTTTAAAAAATGTTATCCCTCTATTGTCTTAGGAGTATGGCACTCAAGCTTTCTGTGCTTGGTTTGTTTGTGGGTTAAGACTGATTCTGACTCTACAAGAGAAAAAAAGTGTTTTTGTCAAAGGTTAGATAAAACCACCTCTTTCAGTGTTGGTGTTCTGTTTGTAAACTTGCAGTTGCTTTTTGTGCTAGAAATAGATGAATGTACATGCAATCTACCACAGTATGTGTGAGAGTATGGTCTTTTAATAAGCTCTTGGTGCTCAATGTCAAGGTGTTATAGTTTCTTCATTTTTATTTGTTTGTAAGGAATGTGACATTTCATTACAAAAGGAGCAGCTTAAGTTACTTTGGAGGTGTTTGCTCTGTGGCCAGAGGAGTAGGAGTGAATGAGGTAATTTTTTTTTTTTTCATTACTAAAGTGAAATAAAGTAGAATCTCTATATTTTGATCTCAAGAGTTTATGTTTCAGTATTCAGATATAATTACATATTAAAAGTTAGGATTCTCAGAGCCAGCCTTCTTGATCATCATCAGACTACTGCTCAGAGTGCTTTTCTTTTTAGAAAGCATTTCTCGTGTCTGCATTATTATCTTAAAAAGAACTTAAGTTGGCTTTTATTATATCTGACAGAAATTTAGACCCAAAAACGTCAGACAAGAGTATCTGAAACACAGAAGTGAATATCTTTGTATTACCACTGTAAGACACTTGATCTTCTGAGATACCAATGGCATATAATTCTTCTTGAAATTTTTTAGCATTGAAATTTGAAAACTGTCCCTGTGTATGGAATTTTTTTTACTATTGTTTACTATTTTTTTTCCTCAGTGCAGTGTAAAATTGATAAAGAAATTCTCCTATTTTTACATGGGTTAAATCCTACTGTTACAAAACTGTATTGCATATATATCAAATAGACTTCTTTCTTTAGATTAACCAGTGGAGAGAGATTGCCTGAGATTAGGAGAGGGATATTTTATCTGTTATGTACTTTATTGAGTTTATTTTCCTTATATGCACACAGAATTGTGATTGACTGCACTGAATTATTGAAGCAGTCGGTATGTGGTAAGCCAGAATGAGCCAGTGTAGTGTTCATTGCAATTACTAATGGGTTTTTGTTTTTTATAATTGTGCTCCTCTTGGAATGCAGTATGGCCTCCCTTTGCCCATGGCTCAGGAACTAGCACAGAGTCTTGCTCAGAATCTTGGAATACAATGGGAGCCAGCTGCCAGGAAACCGAGTATGTACATGGAGTCCTTGTCTTCCTTAGCTAAATACATAAACACTTCCTTTATTGTGTTTGAAAGAAATGCCAAAACTGCTGTGACTGATGAACAAGAATTGCTTTAGGAAATATATGTAGTGAAATTTCAACTTCACCAAAGTAAGAGCCACCAGTTTAGCAACATTTTGCATGACCTCAGTGATGTCCTGTGTTGAGAGGTTAGATTCATAACCAATATTCAAAGGTATATTGGTAAAAACACCATTAATTTCATTTCAAACTCCTTTTCCTATCATCATGAATCCTGTAAATCCAGTAGAACGATCACTGACTTCTTAAAATGCAAAAATACCTGATTTACAATTGAAGAAATGGTGAGGTGTTGTAACATAGTCCAGTGTGACATTTGCTCAACTTGTTACCTTGCTGCTTCACAGCCAGACCAGAATTGTGTGGCCTTAACACATGCAGAGTGTTGGTACAAAAACTGCTGCAAAGCCCTTTTCAGGGCTAAAGAAAACTGTTTGGTTTTTCACTTCAATGCTGTAAGCAGTTTGGCTACCTTTTCTCTTTGTTTCCTCTTTAAAAATGTGAATGATTATGTTGACTTTGTTTTGGAATCACTTCAAAAACCTGTGAATTAGGAAACCATGCTTGGGAATATTGTTTTGTAAAGCATTGCTTTTGAATTGTGTAAACTAGCAAATGCCTAAAATATTTTCTATATCATTGTTTTTTGATTACAGGTAAAACAGAGTTCATACAAATTGAAATCAGAATATCTTTTAACTGAAAGATAGCGGGTTTTGATGTGATAGCTTAGTGTCCTTATTAGGATGTCCTTTAAGAGAAAGATTAAGAGATTAGGATGTCCTTTAAGAGAAAGACCTGGGGAGAGTAGAAATAACCATATAAATAATCTCTGAATATTTTCTGTGGAGAAGCTCTGGGTTTCTAGTAGTAACTACAGTACATCTACCTTTGGTAGGTTATTTTTATGGGCAGTTTGCAGCTTCTGTTTTACCAACCATAAGGTGCTGACCTTTTGATTTCGTGTTATGAATTTGGTCACTGTTGACTTACATGCTATAGCTGTAAGTAAACTGTAAATCCATTTTCATTCAACTGCTTTCTCAAATTAATGTTTGATTGGCTGATTCACATATTACTGTTAATAATTTTATGCCAAAGGGCCTGACCAGTAACAATCCTTTTTCAGGGTATTCTGTATTTTTAGGGAGGAGAAAGTGTGAACATTTAAAATCATCAATATTATGTGTACTGCACACAGCCTCGTGCTGCCTGTTTTGAAAGCATATAGGGAAGAACCTTGCCAGCTATTTTTAGCTTTGTGTACTGCCTGAAACTGTGTTGAGTCTTGAGAACCTGCAGATATGGTAATCTGAAAGTACCATATTTATTTAATGTATTAGTATGTCTTCAAGTGGGCTGATTTCCTTTTTGGGGCTAGAGTTTGTACAACCAAGCAACCATCAAATCTTTGTATAATTAGTCAAGCTCCATTTTTATAGTGAGTACTTTATATTTATTGTAAGCATATTTATAACTTCTCTCCTTTTCTGTTGTATTTTGGTCTTGTCTGAGAAGAGTGTGACTGCACTGAATCCTGGGGTGGTTGCATCATGGAGGAAACAGGGTATGTCATAAATACCAGTAATTGAGGACTCTGGAATGAGTTCAGAGCTTACATTATGATAGAAATATTTATGCATTGAGTTTTATCCATGTGTTTAGAGCTAATAAATGAAAAACTAGAAACAGTTGGAACTCAATCCTTAGGTAAATAAATGGTCAGTGAAGGCTGAAGGAGAAGCACATCTATATAGGAGGAATTTAGTTGCCCTCCAGCCTCACACACTGCCAAAGATTCTTTTCTCTATACTGTAAGCAATTGATCAAAAAAGGATAACTTCTGAAATACAGGGGTTTGAGCCTTATAAATCACTTCCTGTCAGTATCTTGCTCACTGGGGAAGCTTGATTGCAAAAATCATGGAGAAAATTAGTTACAGATAGGACAGAAGGAGCTTAGTTTCTTCAGATGGTGTATAGAAATTGGTTCTTCAGTAGTGTTACTTTGGCTTCCCTATAGACTTGTAGTTGTCAGCCACTATATGAATGCTGCAGAAAATAATTTCATAATTTTACTTCTGGAATCCAAGGTTAGGTATTGATCAGAATAGATACTGGCTTCCTTCATATGGTGAACTCATCAAAGTATTGGTCTTGGATGGAAGCATCAGAAGAAGAGGCTGTGGAATGAGCCTCTTCTGTAGAAAAGGTTAACAGTAAACAAATGCCAGGAGCAGAGGGTAGTCATGTAGAAGCTGATAAAGGACTGACTAATTAAATAAGGGAATAATTAGCTGCATTTTCAAGCCTTTTCACTTAACTCCATCAGTGTCAGCAGACATTTTTCTATATGGAATAATTCAGTGGGAAAATAGCTCAGTAGCAGTGAACTGTTAGGAAAGGAATGGAAAACCTCCTTATAGCATGTTTACCCCAATCTTTAATAGTGTGAATAGATCTCATTCCCAGATCTCAAAACATGACTAATAAACATATCAGACAATTTCTGAGTGAGAAATTACTAATAAAGTATATTTTTAGTAGTCTGGAAAAAAGATTGAGTTGAGGAAATATGAGAGAAGTCTGTAACATCATGAACAAATGATTACTCTTTCTTCCTGTATAAGAACTAGGGAAACATGAAATGAGATTAGCAAATATGACACAAGAAAATGAGATGAAATTGTTCTTCTACCAGTCTGTATTAAGCTGTAAAACTTCTTGCTGTAGCATCTTGTAGGTGCTAAAATCAAACCTGAGAGGATACTGGATTATGCATGCAATAGAAAGGGTGAATAGCAACTGCTATGATAATGTGGGTTTACCTTGTTAAGAAGTTTAAAAGCTACAGTTTTATATACTGTATATTCACAAAGTAGAAATATTAAAAGCAAAATATTTTTAAAAAAATATTTTGTTTTGATTTTATTGTTTGAGAATAAGACTGAGCTGTCATACTGTTGTACAGAGTGGTTGTAAGAAACTGGGATTTACAGTATTTAAAAAATGTTGTGACTCCTTTCCCCTTTCCAGTGGCTTCTGGTGTTTCAAGGCATTTACTCACTAATTCTTTGCCATTTTAGGGTATACCATTCCAGGAAATTCTCCAAATGCAGCATTGCAGAATACAAAGAATTTTTACTTCGTGGGGGAGGTGCCTGTCTTTTTAACAGGCCAACAAAGGTAATAAATAAGTTGGTAGTCAGGACATCTGCTACACATTGTAATAAAAATGTAATAATTTCACTGACATCATCTGTTCTCAAATTTATTCAGATATCTATGTGGGTATTTTCTTGAGGGTCAGCCCAATAGCATTTAAAAATAATATTGAGAGGAATGCAATTTGTTTTCCATAGTTCATCGTAATCAAATACTGATAAATATCCCATTCAGCATAAATGCACTGCTTATTAAGCTGGAAGTAGTGCAAATTAAATCCAGAAATGAGGTCATAGTGTATGGCCCCCCTACACTCAATTCTTGGACTTCATGTTTGAGGTTGTTAAAAAGAATGCCAGTTACCACATTAGGAAATAGAAATCCATAGCTGATTTCATATGGACAGTAGTAACTTCTGGTTGTTCTCAATGTTGGCTTCATTTCATTTCAAGTGTACCTCTAGCAATCTCTTTAATTCATAACTGTTGTTTCCTTGTATCACTTTTTTGCCTAAAAACTTACCAAGGTCATAATTTTTTCTAAGACAGTGTTAGCCTGACATCGCTCTAACGCTGAGCAGTATAAAAATATTCCGTGTGGCTCTTTTTGCCAAGTAAGAGCAATCCAAAGCATTAATATTCTATTTAATCATAGTGTCAAACTGCTGTCCTTGTAGAATTTAATACCACATGAGGCTATTAGGCTGTTCTGTTTACTGTGCTGTACCCTTTGGTGGACCATCACTTTGCACAATTAACTAAAAAAATTTTTGCTTGTTCGAGTGGTTTTGAATCTTTTCCCAGGGCAGCAATCTTTGCTTAGAGAATAAGAATGCAAGAATTCTTACACAAAGGAATAAGCAGGGAAATAAAAAAACATAGCTTCAATTTTTAGTGATAGTTTACAGGCAAAGTAATGTAAAGAATTTGTCAATTTGACTCAATTTGACAGAATAAAAATCTCATTTATTTTGTGGAAAAGGCTCCTGGGGAAATGGTTAAATTATCTTTAGATATTAACTATGCCAGTGCTTTATAGCTTTAAAGTACTTTGAGGGGGAAGAATAATCATACATTGTTTAGAATACTGTTATTTGAAGGTCAGGAGGAAGGGTAGAAAATTGTGTGTTTAAGCCTTAGGTAATAAGTAAAACAGAGTTGTTAACCAGTCACCATGATGCCATTAAAAAAATTATATTCTGAGTTATGCTCTGACATGTATAGGAACAGTAAATGTTTTCCTGATTGCCATAGGAAATTTGTGTTTTCCTGCTTGTGTTCTTTAATTTTCTTGTTTGATAGAGAAATAAATTTCAGTTTCAGAGTAAGAGATCTTGTTGTTTGCACCAAAGTGTAGTAGAAATAGGAGCTTACAGAGAGGGGGGAAAAAAGAAAAATTAAGTGTTTTTTTTTTTAATCCTGTCAACATTTTTGGTGAAGAAGAGCACATATGGATATTTCTTCACTATTGTTTTTCTTCTAGCACCCAAAATTGTAGATGCTATTGATTACCTATGTGGTTTATACAACAAAAGTGAAACACTGTATTTCTTCTTTATTAGACATTATGATTCCCTCCTGCCCTAACCAAAACTGCCAAAGAAGAATTCCATACAAGTTTATATATAACAGTGTCACTTGACACAGTTTTATTCTTACTTTGGGGTGGGGGCTTTTTTCTTTCAGCTCTTTGAAACCACCGAGTGTGGAAATGGATATGTAGAAGTGGGAGAAGAATGTGATTGTGGTTTTCGAATGGTAAGTGGAGTTATATGTTACTCCACAAGCATTTCTTACAAAATTTATTAAGATAATTTAAGTGATTGGTAAAAGAGTGGGAAAAGGTTATGGAAATGAATTTTTTTTGCCTGTTGTTTGGGAACAATTTCATTAAAGGCCTGTGTAAAAATATTATTTCAAATGACAATGAGTGCAAAGATAGTGTCCTCTGAAGAGTTGCTGTTACACCAATGACAAGATACAGCTGCTTCCCAGCAGTTTTTGGTTGCACTGGAGAGGTCCTTATCCCTTTGCTTTTCCTGAATAGCATATCTGGAGTATCTCACTGACACTGAGACAGGCACCTGTGTTCAGACAGAACAAGTAAACTGTTGTTTTCTTCTCCACAGCAGAAATACTCCAATATTTGTTTTGCCAAAATCTGCCCTCCAGATTTAATTCCTTCTTCTAGTATTTAAAAATTATTGTACCTATAATTAAGTTGGTGTCTTTTTTCTACATTGAATAATATTGAACTAAGCAGCATAAATTTGGCACAGGCCTCAGAAGATGTGAATCCCTGTGTTGCTATAGCACTGTATGTCACTATTTCCCTTTACTATTTGAGCATTGCAAAGGCTTCTTCCAGCCTATCATTCCAAACCACCAGTGCTAAACTGAATCTTTTGTCTGCTGGTACGTAATAGTTTGTTGGAAAGATTGTGAAGAAAAAGAACTTGCTTAAAATGGAAAACTAAACTTTTTGTGTAATTTTTTCTTCAGGAATGCTATGCAGACTGTTGTAAGAAGTGCTCTCTTTCTAACGGAGCTCATTGCAGTGATGGACCCTGCTGTAATACGTCATGTCTTGTGAGTGTTGCTGCCATACAGCAATTGTTCTTCTCAGTTGGTCATGGCAGTCATGTGCAGCCTGTTAAAGTTCAAAGTGTGTTTCAGGTAGAAGGAAAAGGAGCAGCTTATGTAGATATATTCTTAGTGCTGAACTATGTTTTTCATTTTCTAGTTTTTCCCACGAGGTTATGATTGTCGATACGCAGTGAATGAGTGTGACATTGCAGAGTTCTGCACTGGGGATTCTGGACAGGTATGTGTGCAGAAATGTTCTCTGCTTGCACTGCTGATGTTTGTTTGCACTCTTTTTCTTGCTTTCATTTAGCAGGAAAATTGTATTAACAAACTGCACAGTCATATGCCCAAAATGATGATGTAATAATGGAGTATAAACTGTTGTAAACTCAGGAAAACCATCATCTAAGTGGACTCAAAAGATGACTTCTCTAGGTTTATTTGGGTTTTGTCTATAATACTAAACTCTTGGGATTTTGTCTATAATATTTGTGTCAGGCATCCTTCTTTGCCTGGTCTATAACTTAAATAATAAGAATACACTGCAAATGTGAATGTATTCAAAGATAATAACACTAAGATTTTATGAAATAAAATAGCTTGAAATATAACTGTAGAAGATTACACCTAATGGAGTATAGAACATGGAATCATTTAGGTTGGAAAAGACCCTTTAGATTGAGTGCAACCATGAACTCAGCACTGCCAATCCACCACTAAACCATGTCCCTAAATACCATATCTAAGTGTTTTTTGAACACCACCTGGGATGGTGATTTTACCGTGTCTCTGGGCAGCCTGTTCCAATGCTTGACAACCCTTTTGGTGAAGAAGGTTTTCCTAATACCCAACCTAAACCTCTCCAGCACAACTTAAGGCCATTTCCTCTCATCCTGTCATTTGTTACCTGAGCAGAGGAGGCTGACCTCTGTCTACAACCTCCTTTTAGGGAGCTGTAGAGGGTGAGAAGGTCCCCCCTGAACCCCCTCTTGTCAGGCTAAACAACCCCAGGCCCCTCAATTGTTCCTC
This sequence comes from Polioptila caerulea, assembly GCA_013397295.1. Lineage (NCBI taxonomy): Eukaryota > Metazoa > Chordata > Aves > Passeriformes > Certhiidae > Polioptila > Polioptila caerulea. The sequence goes on from VYXF01008334.1 coordinate 339,399, forward strand.
ATAGGACTTCTATAATAAAAATGTGTTATGTTTTCTAAGAGTGTGCACATGGATGAGAATTTTGTAAGTTGTGGATCTTATGCATTTATCTTGAAAACATTTGGCTAATATACTCAAAAATATAGGAATAAACAGCACACAAAATGTTGTTTCAATGTGAATTCTTTAAATAGTCAACATTCTGTACATTTTCTATTTTCACATCAACTTTGATGCTGTAGGTGACATATACTTTTCAATATTGAATGTTTATATATTTATTCTATTTATATAAGAACTTCATAACTGATGCAGTCATCTACTGCATCAAGTTCTTAGATTTGAAGAAATGAGATTCAGGACAGATCACAATCTCTTTGGGCATTGGCTGTAGTTATAAATGCCAATACATTAACAATAACTTTTTAAATTTTATCATCTGTGACGTCAACACATAGACAAGTAGCTATTGCCAATATTTTATTGTAAATCTTTTGCTCTGTAGATGGAGCATTCTTAATGAGAGAGAGAAGGGCTTTCTCAAGCTGCCCTCAGAGTATTTACCAACACAGTCCAGTGCAGCAGCATACTCTCCAAATTTTCACAGCTCCCTTTTAGATGAGGAAAAACCTTAAGAATGGTTTAAAGGAAGTCCTTACTTTAGTAGTTTGAGGCTTCTAGACCTAGTGACTTGTTTGTACCAAAGAACTTCCAATGTCAAGGCAACATAAGATCATTAATTAGCATCATTAAAGCCCCTGAAGCTCTGTAAGCAATAGACCGTAGGCTGTGACCAGGTGCTCCCTCACTATTGTAGTGGAACTGAAGTGCACGTGGTGGCAGTATTGCAAACGTGGCCCCAGTATTAGCTACCAAATATCCTCTGACTGGACACATGTGCTTTCATTTTGTCTCACCTCCTTAATTTCTTCTTGGAATATGCAGGAAGTTAGACTTGACCCTTCTATTTCATGGCTCAAGACGTTAATTTTTTCTCTTCTATTTGTAGCTATAAAGATTATTGCACTAACTATGTTTTCAGCCCCCTTTATATCTTGTGCAGTTTTCTTAAAAGCAGGAAAATTCCATAGGTGATACTCTGATGTATTATTACAGTACAAATGACAAAAAAGATTCTTAATTTTTTTCAGTGTCCACCAAATCTTCATAAACAAGATGGGTATGCCTGTGATTCTAATCAGGTATGCAATGTTTTAAAATCCCTGCACATCAGCAAATACAATCAACACATTCTTGTTCTGGTGTTGATTTTTTAAAATCCCGTATTCCATATTTCTTCATAAATTTTATCCTTTAAACATCAATGTTGCTTGTGCTTTATGCACTCTACAGTATATAGAATAGTAATAACTTCTACTTTGAGTGAAATCCACTTGGTATCTCTACATTTTATATGTAGATATTTTATTACACTCCATGTTAATAAGTTCTTTACAAAAATGTAAAGGTATAAAGCAACTGCTTAAATGTCAGTAAGTATTGGACACAACCTGGCTTTGGGATCTGGGCCAAAATGTGTACTTCATCTACTCAAATTCATGGAATCTACAACCCAACATGCATGTGAAGAGTGAAAATGAGACGTTTGTTGTGGGAGGGGAAGGAGATGAAGTTGTTTTCAGTTCTCATTCCTAACGTGTTGTGTTTTGTTTAGGGTCGTTGCTATAATGGTGAATGCAAGACAAGAGATAATCAGTGCAAATATATCTGGGGATCTAGTAGGTTAACTTTAACTACCTTAAATGTGTTTTATTTCTACTTCATTCTGCCTTTAATTTGGATTTTTTGTATTTTTCTTTTTTGTTCTTGTCACTCCAAGTTAAAGTTTTCTGATCAGTAGAGTGAATAGACTGCAGTGGGTGAATGGCTTGATTGCCAAGTGGAATTCTGCATCAGTGGTGTCAGTGAGAGAGTTCTGGCATGATGTGGCTGCAGATCTGGGAAGGGCAGCAAATGCTGCTGGAGGGAGGGAGTTGAGGATTTTTTGGGTACAGTTCAAAAAGAGATGTTTTGAGTTTTTTTTAAAGGACAGTCACCAGTTCCTTTATCCCATCAGTGGTTCATGCCAAGCCTGCTCCACCTTGCCTCTCCTTCTTATACTATCCTCCAAGTCAGGAAAATTAGTACATTGGTGTGAACTTGAATATGCATAGTATGGATTTAAGTCCAGAGGTGTTGAGTTAAATAGAATTGCAACTGCAGTGGGCTTTGCTTGCAGCAGAAAGTGGCTGAATGTTCTGTGTAATCACTGTGAGACAATTCAGCACAGTAGAACTACCAGGATGTCCTGTGCTCTGGCATTTAGTGTGTTCTTGTGCATTTTGTCTAATCATAGCTGCCACTGAGGCCATTCTGTCTTATTATTTCATCTTCCTCTATATAATTGTTGTGCTTTTCTATTTTCTTTTTTTTAGATTCATTTTTAGAAAAAACAAATGAGCTCGTCAGTAAATAATTATGGGTTTAAAACCTATTAGTTCAGAGTTTTACTCCTAAAAATAAGTAAAAATTACACTTTGTTCAAGTTTGGTTTCCTGTGAACATCTGATAAAATAGAATAAAATCAATGTTGAGTTGATGTCAGAACATATGCTTATCATAAATGTCCTATATAAAATCTTCTGAAATGCAGATCAGAAAAACTGTGGTGAAAAACAACTAAATCTATGTACAACTGTTATGAAGTGAACAAAAATTAGACCACAGCTAAATTTCATATGCAGAATACAATACAGACACTGTGGAGACTACTTTTAGGAGTTTGAGAGGAAATTTTGAACATATCAGTAGGTATTTCAGTTTAGCCTGTTCTCCCCTTTAGCCACTGAAAAATACCATCTGTGCACATACACATGCATTTAAATTGAGGTTTTGTATTAAAAAAATTACAGAGAATGGCTGCAATAAATTATGCAGGTTTCAAAGCTGTCATATTGCTAGTGGAAAACATGTTTCTTTTTTCTTCGTCAATAGAGTCTTCAGGATCTGACAAATTTTGTTATGAAAAGCTTAATACAGAAGGCACAACAAAAGGAAACTGTGGAAAGGATGGAGACCGATGGATTCAGTGCAGCAAACAGTAAGTTCAGATTGGTAGAGATTATTTGTAATTTAAATAGATTAGTAATGGTTTAATATTGTCTACTTTTCCATGCATGTTTCAGCAGCTTGTTTTGCATTTTCTTGAATCTTCTTTCCCTCATGAGGTTTGCATCTTGAAAAAGTTGCACTCTGACAAATCTGTGAGTGACTCAGCAATACACTTGTAAAGAATTCTAGATTTTCAGAAGAATATATTGTGACTTCAATTATTTCAGAGGAGCTGAGGGACAAGACAACAAAAAGTCACAAGTTCACAACATAAAAACACCTCAGCCTTGGCTGGGATAAATTAGGCTGCAAATACACACACTCTGTTCACTTGCTCTGGGACTGACACCAGTTTCTGCTGTTTCAGGGTTGTTCCAACCTTTATTTCGATCAGAGAGCACCATTAGTCATTTGGATGCTATTGAGAAAAGGCCTGGTTCATTTCCATATGATCATTACTAGATGAATATTTGATTATTTACTTTTCAAGTTAATGATCATTAGTAGATAGACTTAAATTTCTCCTGATTTACTTCTGTTTTGTAATGTTTAATTATGTACATACAAATAAGTTTTGGAATAGCATTTTTCTTCTTTGACTATTTGATGCTTGTGTAGTGGCTTTTTTTTATTATTAGTTTTCAGACAGGATCATAAGGAAAGGAGCTGTTTAATGGATTTTTTAGTATGTAGATGAGGATGGTGTGTTCTGATGTGTATGTTAAACCTCTCATATTTATAAAAGCTTTTCTTTGTTGGTAGAGAGATGCAGGACCATGATCTGGCCAAAGGGCTATTTACATTTTTTTCAGTTATAGCAAAGTCAATTTCCAGCATTCATCCAGCTGCTTCTGTGACTTAGGACAATCAGTATTAGTTGATATCTTTCTATAGAAAATATAAAATATGTGTTGTATATATTACATAAAATATCTTTAAATATTTGCAGATATGAAAGAACATTAAAAAAAGCAAATTCTTTACCAAAACCTGGGCACACACACCTGCACACTGAAAACTGTTGTTATGTTTCTGTTGTCCTGCAAGGGAAATAAAATGCTATGAAAATGTCAAACTTGACATTAATGTATGGTGTGTAAGCTGCCAGAGAGAGGGAAAAGCAATTCAGCCTAACATGACAAAGCTTTGTACAGTTTGACTCCTCTTACTTGCACTGGGTTGTTCTTAGAGCACAGATACATTCTGCCTCTTGTCATTCAAATAAAATAATATTTTATTTCCAGGCTTGCACTCTCAAAGTCTGTCATGTGGCTTATGGTAAGATATTACTGTGATCAGCAGCACCATTGCCAGACTTTCTTTTTTGTAAGTTTACCTCATATTATTCCAGTAATATTTTGATTTATGTTTTCATTTTCCAGTGATGTTTTCTGTGGCTTCTTGCTCTGTACTAATCTTACTAGAGTTCCACGAGTTGGTCAAGTTCAAGGAGAAATTATCCCAAATTCTTTTTATCATCAAGGACGCATAGTGGACTGCAGGTAAAACATAATGCAGTATTCCAATGATTTCTCTCTGTCAAACCTAATTGAATTAGGATAGACATAAATATGAAATTCCATGAATTTTAGGTAATTGCAGCAAAATCATTATTCTGAGTGGTATTTCTTTTGATTAAAAAAAAAAATCCCAAACCCATAAAAAGCCTAACATTCCACGTTTAAAGAGGGTAAAATGTGGGTTGTACTCCTGAATCTTCTGCTTGATCCCTCCAATAGCAGAACTTCACCATCAGAGCTTAAAGCCCAGCATTGTTTTTCTGGGGGTGGAGAAAGTCTGTGAGTGCCAAAGACCCATATTTTAAAGATAATGATTTTGAGTATTAAATATGAGTATTAAACAGGTGTAGTGAAGTGAAGGCTGAGAGGGAGGAAACTGCAGAGTTGTGGCAGGATGAGATGTTCAGCTACTGCTCAGTTAAAGAACAGGTAAATGTGTTTCAGTCTGCTGCAATACTGGTCCCTGTAGGACACTGGGTTTGTATTTTGGATACATTGGCAACATCAAGAACACTCTCTTAGATAGTTGGGTCCTGAGTGAACAGTGATTCTTAATTTTTCCATTATTCCACTGTTTTTATTTCAATCCCTTGGGAAGTTAGTTTTTTACTATTTTTTCTAGCAATAGTATTTCACAGCATTTGGGAAAAAAAAAAAAGAAAAAAGCAAGTTCTGTCAGGGACTTAAAAACCCCCAAAGCCTAAGGTGCCCTTCTGGAGTATTTAAGTCCTAATCTAGGCTTATTTTTATTTTGACAACTGGAACACGTTGTCGTTGCTGTGGACAGATGGAAAAACTCTACAATTTTGTCTGAATGCTTAAATGAAAGGAAGGTGTGGGGCTTTTAGTGTCTACACTGACATGCTTTTAATATTTTGAAAAGATTCTACTCATAATACTAATACTATTTTAAAACTTATTTCTCCTAGTGGTGCTCATGTTCTTTTAGACGATGATACGGATTTAGGTTATGTGGAGGATGGAGCTCCATGTGGACCTCAGATGATGTGTCTGGACAAAAAGTGCCTGCCAATTCAGTCCTTGAACATAAGCAGCTGTCCCATTGGTTCCAATGGAAAAGTCTGTTCTGGTCATGGGGTGAGTCTGTACTGGGAGTGAGCAGCTCAGCTTCCCCACCTCTCTCTGCTCTACTTGATCCTGACACCTGGAAGCCTCCCTAAGACCTTTTGATCTGAAACCAGAAATGTTGGATTCAGGAGAAGACTGACATTTTGTGATGCATAAAAAGAATTTTAGAAAGGAAAGTTCTCAAATTGGTTCTGCAATTATATCCAAAGTGTTGGGTTTGTTTGTAGCAAGAAAGACCTTTGACATTAGTTAGTGTAAGGACTTCTCTAGTGTACTACCCATATTTCAAGATACTTGCCATCTTCAATGGAACCCTTTCCTGCACACCTACACCTTTATAAAGTCGGTCATGTGTTCATAGATTTATAGCCCACAGCTTAAAGAATTAAAATTCCAAACTGTGGGTCCTCAGCAGAGAGGGATATCTTGAACAGCTCCAAACAGTTCTTGAACAGCTCCAATCTGTTATTCTCCCCATAAGCTCATTTGTCCAAGATGTTCAGTCTGTTTTGATGAACAGATCACTGTTTTAAATACCAGTAAAACTTTTCCACTGGGATTCAGTGAGATTTGCCTAAAGGGTTAGGCTTTGTATAAGAAAGGGGTTATTTCTTCTTGTTGTCTATACTTGAATATGAAATTGAGTGTTTCAAAGTAGAGGGTTAGGTTCCAAATCAAGAGGAAAAATTTTAAAATTGGAAAGTAAAGTATCTAGGAGATTAGAAATCATCTTGGTATTTTTTGAGAGTGACATGAAGGGTGAGGGAACAGAAAACTGTTCTGTTTTTTATTATTACAATTCCTAATTTTTAAAGGAAAAGGAAAAAGTGTTTCAGTTGATCAAACCTGCCATAAAATGTGTTTATCTTCAACTTCTTAGGTAAGATTTTTCCAGTGAGTGCTTCTTAAAAGCAGAGCATGATAAAAGTTGAATTTAAAAAATCATATGTGCTAACTTAGAATCATTTGTGGATAGATTGCTTTCTAGATTTTTTTCACATTATGTTCCAGTGTCCAAAAGACTTTATTCGCTGTTTAATGATTGACTTCATTTCTAGTCCTATAATGAAAACTTCATTCTTTATGTGTGTTTCTTGTGTCATGTTTTTTTTCCACAGGAACCTCTTCTAGCAACACCATTCCATGTTCTTTTTCATATGGAAAGTTTATAGCTATTAACTCTTACTATTGATTTGATGGTTTAGGGTTTGTCCACTGGATAGGGTTTTCTGTATCTAATAAATGTACTGCCAATTTTAGAGTGCTAAGTCCTTTCTTAGAGGTCATTCAGGTAAATATAAACTTAGGAAGAACTGTTCCCTCTCTTTTAGAAGCCAGACAAGCATTCCTCATTGCTGCTTAGGAAAAATGCTGACAAGACCATTGAAAATATATTGACTTTGTTCTACATGGGAGCAAGCTGTAAACAAGAGGGTGAAAGTGTAACCATGCCTTGAACCTTTTCAAAGGCAAATTATCCCTTGTGGGTGTGCAGGCTGAGTGCAGATAGTTGGCTGGTGAAGATCTAACTGGTCTAGCTAAATTGCTGTTGTTTTTCACAGCCTGTGCAGGTGTGTAGTGAGGAGAGAACCAATTCTGCTTCTCCTGGCATGTGAGAGCATTAGGAGGGTTAAGGCAAACTTCCAGGTGTGTTATGTCATTCCAAACACTCAGTGCTATGGTTACAATATATAAATAGGTAGGTTTTATACCATGAATTAAATGTCTAGTTACATGTTAAATATAAGGATGACATGTTAATAAAATGTAGTTTAAAACTAACTGCTGTCACTTATTTTTTTTCCCCAGGTTTGTAGTAATGAAGCCACTTGCATTTGTAATTTCTCCTGGGCTGGGACAGACTGCAGCATTGATGATCCTGTCAGGGATACCGGTGGCAAGAAGGATGAAGGACCCAAGGGTTTGTGTTTTGTTTCAGTTTTTATGTTCTTTTAAGTATTTATGATGTTTTTTCTGTAGATACATGGTAGCAGAATTAGCATACAAAAAGCAAATACTATTGTACAGCTGTGTTTAGACCCAGACAGTAAAATTCTTCTTCATGTAGACATAGTAGGTTTTTCTACTTTGAGAATTGATAAAACTTTTACTTATCTAAGATAAATTTGGGGAAGATTTCAACAGGTAATGTTTTTTCCTTTGTCCTTTATTCTCTACTTTTTAATGATAGTATTCATTGTGATTGGAATTTGACTTAGTGTAGCTCTTATTTTTTAAATGATAATTGAATATTTATATTTCACTAGACATTTTCAGTTTTCTTAGTCAACTAATTCAGAGAGCTCTGGCATAAAAAAGGATAAAGTGGAATCTCTCTGGTAAAATCAGATTCCTTGAAATAATATTGCAATGAAAGAAAAAAGAAATTAAGATTTTTGAGAACTTAAATTGTTCTTACAATCCTTGTTTCTTGCTCTTATATACTTGGTACATATTTCAACTATATATGAAGTACAAATACAAGGATGAGGTATTGAGGAAATAATCAAGAAGGTTTTTCAAACAGGAAGGAAAGTATCTGAGTTTCTCTCTGACTCCTCTGCCAAAGGGTATCTTTGGATATCTTAGGACTTGTGCTGTCCAGTTTTTTTATGTCTTTCCTGTCATCAGGGCACTGTTCAGCATCAGACTATATTCATCCAGTCTTATGCATTTACAAAGTTCCCAGTTTCAGGTTCTTCTGCTCCATTTGCAAGGCAGATGGAGAAAAGAGTTGTTCAAAAATGTAGTCTTGAGGACTCAGACTAATGAATTACTGTAACAGTACCAAGATTTCAAGGAAGGACAGGATTTGGGTATGTCCCTCTGGAATGGCTCTACATCTGTCTTGTGTGCCTTTTTCTGTTACCCCTTAGCAGAAGGGTTCCAGTAGACCTTTGCCAAGAGCTGCTTGAAGAGATCATCTTGAGACAAGTTACTGTTGTGAAGGAGGCTCTGTAGACCAGTCCAGATTTGTAGAGGGAATCTGTACAGGTGCTTCCTGGACTCCCAATCCCAACAGTGTTCAGTGTAAAACTGCCTGGTTTGTTCTCTGCCTCACAAGCCACTTACTCCATTTCCTCTAAAAACATTCCAGACAGTGGAATGCTGCTTAGAGGGTCTTAAAAAAGAACAAAAATATGGAGACCAACACTACAGAACTGTTCAGTTCTCTGTGTGTGTGGATGAGGAGAGCAGGATTTACAGCTGTTACACTGAGAGCACATGAATTTTACTTTGTTCATTTCCAAATCTGGTAGGTAAGAAATTATTCCCTCCTCTGTGAAAAGAGGGAGGGTAACACAAAAGGCACCCTTATCTTTGATAAATTACTGTAAGTCAGATTAACTCACCAAGTTCAGAATGGAAACACCTTTGTGCAAATTAATACATCAGTGTTGAAATATTCTGGGGAAAAGTCTTAAATAGTATGTGCATGGATTTCTGCCAGCAGGTACCAGCAAAGTTTAGAATGCATTTTTCAGTGGAGTCCTCTGCAAAATGACAGACTGTGCTTTTGTGTGAGGTAGCTCAATGATCTCAAAAGATGGATTATTTTCTTACAGTGTTGCAGGAATTTACTGATGTTGAATCACCTAGAAATGAATTTAGGAGACAACACTATGATCTCTTTCTGGGTGCTTACAGAGGAATTCCTTCATGAGAAGATTTCAGAAGACTACAGTAGTAGTTGTCTCTTTGTTGTAACAACCCAACGTAGTCAAGAGTAGCTTACATTAAGTTTTTATCTGTTATTACTCCCTATGTCATATGCCAGTTTACAAGTCTAAGACAGAAAACAAAATATTTGTTTTTCCTTAGCCATAATGTTGAATGAAGCACTCATTATTTGAAAATTCATCTAATATGTTTAAATTTTTCACACCCAAACTTCAATCATTTTTCTTGCTCCAATTAGAACATGTGTATTTAGAGAGTATTGCTATTTATTTGTGTATTGTTGTGATAATTGACAATTGACTGCTATTCTGCTGCACTTTTCAGACTCTTTCATCATCCATCTATTGCTTTTTGGCTCCATTCTCTATTTCAGGATAAAAAAATTTGTGGTCCTTAATTATGGTACTATTAATACATGACTCTTGAATCACTCTAAACTCAGCAACCTACTGTATCCTGTACTAGCAGATGGACACAGCATTTAGCAGTTTGGGAAAAACAAAGAGTTCTTGCTGTTAGTTTTTTGGTTACTGCAGAAACTTTGAATTTCTTTGAGTGTGGGTTAGCAGTTTTGAAATCAGTGGGACTCCAAATACATGTGGGATTCTTCTCTGCAATTTAATTTGCAGAATTAGGCCTTTATTTGGCTAGTGGAGGAGTGTTTGTTTATTTTAATATAGAACTTATGTCTCAAGTGTGTGTGTGTGTGTGTTTGTGTGTGTACATTTATGAAACAGGGAAAAAATTCCCAAAATATTTTAAAATACACTTCACTCAGCATGGAGTCTATAAAATATTTGTCCCTAAGTTCCCATTTGACAGGGAATTCAGCTGCTTGCTTGTAGTCTGTTGTGACTCAATGAATCTATCAAACTTTTAATTTCTAACATAGGAGGTACAGAATTTTTTTCCTCGAAAGAGTTCCTTTAAGAATTAAAAATAAGGCCTCGATGTCTTGAGAGTCAATCCAAACATATCAAAATTTCTAGGGTGTTACCTGATGCATGTTTCTAGGGCAGGTTTTTGCTTTTAAAAGGTGTTACCTGTTTTTAGGTCATATAGATAAACAGAGAGTCCTATTGATATATGCAGTAACAAAGAAAAATATTACTAATTAGTAAAGGAATTAATTTAAAAGTTGGGGTTTTTTTGGGTTTTTTTCCTGAGGTGGAATTGTTTCCATTTTTCATTTTCTTAATTATACTATGGATACAGTAAGTTTCTGGTGATCAAAAAGGAAGTTTTCTTATTGGCAATTTATTTACATTTTGGCTATTTTAAATAAGCAGTAGGTTGAGGATGTTCCCTTTTAGAGTGAAAAATAGAATCACAAGCTGAAAGGAATTTGCAGGAAAACTCATTGAAATATTCGCAAGCATTCAAAGAAAACCAAATAGAGCTCATTTCATAATTTTTAAAGCTATGTTATTTGGTAAGCAAAGGTTTATGAGGAGATTTGAATTGTTTATCCAACAGTGGATTATATCATAAAGTATTCCTTTGAGGAATTATTTCATGTTTTCATTTCAGACATATATGTGATGATTTCCTGAAAAATTCTTCCCTTTTCCCTCCACACAGTGAGCATGGCTGCTAACAGGCTAATAGGTGCAGTGGCAGGGACCATTCTGGCCTTGGGGGTGATTTTTGGAGGCACAGGGTGGGGAATAGAGTAAGCACTTTTCTTAGTTTGAGTTCTCTGTCTGGTGCCTTAGTGTGTGAGGTAACCGTATGCACCTGAGCCCTCTGTGTTGCCCCTTAGCTTTGTCCTGTGGTGACCGTGTTTGTCGTGTGGTGTGACTGTGTCTGTGTCGTGTGGTTTGCTCATGCAGTGTTGAACCTTCTCCTGTCTGGGGTAATGTGGGGCATAAAACAATAAGTATGTGAATTTTTACATTGTCACCATAAAATTAAATGTCTGACTGTTTCCATTGTACCAAATTACCAAAAGAAAAAAAAAAAAAAAGGAATTTCTTGATTATTTTCCAAAATAGACTGAGGAATGTGAACTGTTTCATTACATGCAGGGCTTCCAGTCTAATGGTCAAGCTAGGCAGATGAAAGCTGATGATAGTCATACAGACAGGTAGTTTTACAGGAAAGTTTCTAAAGTTTCTGTTGCTAGGATTCTGTTACCTCAAGATAGCACAGTGCTGGAGTGTAGTATTCATATATAAAGAATATGTATGAGCAATTTTATTGTCTTTTCATAGTTCTAGGAAACAGTAATCCTAAGAGTTATCCCAATACCTCAATTTTCACAATGGCTATGATTTATATAGATCTGTGTTTGTGTCTAAGTACACATATAAAAAGGCCCATGGCAGAGCTGTCTTCATTCCCTGTGCAAACTACAGATAATGACTGTTTTGCTGTTCTGAGATTCCCAACTTCTCCGTGTTTCTAGTACTATATGTGACATCTGGCATGTGACAGTGGCCCCTCTCTGAGGAGGGACTCGTTAGCAGCACAGTCTGTGATTTCCAATCAGGCTGAGTGCAGAGGCATTCACACACAGTTCTAGTCCAGTGAGGCAGCACTTCGTGTGTCTGAGTCTGCAGCCTGAGGAACCTGTCCAGACATGAAACTGATCCAAGATTCTCAGAAAAGTAGAGACCTTTTCATTCACAGAGGACAATTATTAGAAAACAGATAGAAGAAAGAAGGTAATAGGTAATTTCCTTGAGAAAGATCCTATCTGTGTTTTACTGGTAGCTTTTACAATGGTTTGCTAAAAACTGAAGACTCTGAAAGTTGTAGAGGTTTGGGGGACAGATTCTGGAGCAGAACATTTACCTAGAAGTTGACCACTTGCCTTTTGCTTGCATTCTGCCTTTGTTGCCCTCTGTTTTGTCTCTTCCCTCCGCTGCTGTCTCAAGCTACTCACCTCTGACCAGTGTCCCTGACCATTTGTTCTTGCTCCTGTATCCTTCTGTACCAATGCCAGCTTTTCTTCATCTCTCCTCTGCTTTTATCGCTCACTACCTGACTTCTTTTTGCTGATTCTTTTTGCTTCTGTTCATTCTTTTTTCCTGCATCTCATCAATATTTCTCTGTCCTCTGGTTTCTTCAGATATAAATGTGCATTCAAGGCAAGCCACTGCTACTTTTGGTTGGTTTATAGAAAGCAGGCAAGGAATGCAAATTCCCTCTCTGTTCCCAATGTCCTTCAGGCCCTGCTGGCCTCCTTCCTTGCCACTTCACTTGCAAATTGTAAATGCTTGTTCAAAGTGCTGAAATAACTTAAATTACTTAATGCTTTAGGAACTTATTTCAGGAACCATGGGGGACAAAATGGTGCAGTAGGTTTTTTTCCAGGTTTCATACCAAAATGGATATTTAGCTTTCATAATTTAAACCAGAGGATTCGGCTGGCAAAGCAACAGGCAAGAAAAGACATTAGATCACCAGAGTTGTTACCTGCAGGACAGTCTGCAGTAAACTTTTCTAATACTGGCAGAGTTTCAAATGGTGTGTATTATTTCTTGTAGAATCTATTTGATGATGATGAACATTCAGGGAACAGTTTAAAGTTTGCTGAAGTTACAGGTGTGTTTTGCTTTAACACCTTCTGTAGGATTTGTATCAGGGCCCTAAGAGATAGCCATGCCAGAGCAGTGTCCTTGCAGGAAAAGGAGATGTGCCAGTTATCTGCAGGAGTTTCCTCCTGATAAATCTGTCTGCAGGTTATAGCAGTAGTGTGGTGGAAAGCACAAATGTGTCAGTGTTGCCTCTTGTGATAGTCTGGATGGAAAATGATCCCACCCTATGGTGGTTATTAAAACCTTCCTCTTACTTCTGGTTTGTCAGGAATCTGAGTTCAGTGACTAGAGAGGCTTATTGAGCTGAAACATATGGATGTGGATTTTTCTTAATAAATGTCCCCTTACTGGTAGCAAAATTGCAGTTTATTAATAAGACAATTTATTTGGTAATGGTTGATAAAATATAAGGCATAGATCTTTACAGTAAGATATAACACATAAAAGTAATCTCATTTTAAGTACTTTTATGTGCACAGTCTGTCTTAAAATGACATATCAGTGATCCTCTTAGATCTCTGTATTTTGAAACTGGGATTCAACAGCTGGAGTACTCCAGTCTCATAAATAAGTGGTTGCTGTCCAGTCACATTCTACAAACTTGATTTTTTTATAGTTATACTTTTCTGTTACCTGAACCTAATTGTTTCGTATGTTATCTTAATATTTATAGTAAAAAAAACAAACTGATTTTCTTTATTAAAAGAATAAACTGTTTGGTGATTAGATGTGCACTATGAAATGGATACACATCCCATGGCATTTAACCAGGGATACATAGTGAGAAGAGGGGTGTAAAAAGGGGTGATTTGGCACATCTTTATCTAATTTATGACTATGTTACTATCAATAAATCATTGTACATCTCATGAAGAGATGGCATTCTATGGCTAGAAAGAAATTGGCTTAAGCCTTGAAAAATGCTAATGAAATTTATTACAGATAAATCACTTGCTGTGTTTTCTGTCTTTTGTTCTGTGAGACCATTTGATGGAATCCAGAGTAAACCATAGATCTCAGTCAGATATGGTAGCTCATTGGGCTGCTGTTGCAAGCAAGCCTTAATTGGAACCACAATGCCTGCAGGATGGCATTTACCCTCCACCATGCTCACGCCTGTTAATTTTAGCCAGGTGTGACTTCAAGGTAAGTCCAAATAAGATAGAGTCTTCCAAATTGTACAAAATTACCTTTTGATCTTTGTTGTCAAATTTGTGCACTATTCATCTGTAAAGCTCACTATATTTTTTCTTCAGTCCAAGTATTTTATTCCTATTCCGGAATATTCTTTGTGTAGGAACTGCAGGAAGCAGTTTTTAAAACTTGTTTTTCTTTTAGCTAATGAGAATCTCCAGAAGCACTGATGTGAGAAACATGTACTGGAGGCAGTAAAGTTAGGTGTCCACAGCAAATTTTAAAAGTTAGGGCAAGTGCTTACTGCAGTGTGTGGGGCTGGGCAGGAGGTTTTGTGATACCAGCCTAACAGCCTAAAACTTTCAGTTGTTGCAGCTGCCTTTGCTCCTTCTTTGCTGCTCCTCTCTCTTCCTTATGTTAGCTGTGTGACAGTTTTCCAGACTCCGTTTCAGAGCAATTAATTAGGACATTTCAATTGCTGTGTAAAAGTGTTGGTTTGGGGAGAGTGGGATAGGAGGCAAGAAGTGTTTTTGAAGGCTATTCCTGAATATGTAAATGGTTAAGCAAAACGTGTTTGATATGCTGCAGAACAGTTGAGTTGCTTTCATTTTGCATTAAGTTCAGATGTGATGTTTTACATCAAAGACTGCAATAGGAAGTTTTTATACAGAGCAAATGTTACTCAAGCCTATTGAAATTTTCCTCTGTCTTCTGTAAACAGAACACTTAAGGGTCAATTATTAATATCTTATTTAAGCGTTCTCTTGCCCTCTTCAGAAAATTGCACGAACATACTTTGTGCTGCTTCTTTTTGTTGCTCTTTTTTTCTGCTCTACCTTTCCCCACTTTGTTGTTCAGTAGCTTCTTGAGGATGATGAAGAGATGCTTTGATGTTTGGAAAGCTTTGTGGAAATAAACTTTTGTATCAACTTCCGTTCCCTATTATATAATCCTTTGCTTTTGTCAAACAATTGTAAATTTAGCATTGATGTAACTGTAGGGAGTCGACTCCGGTTAGTAAGTGGTGCTAGGTGTTCTTAGCACAAACTAAAATATCTACACCTTTCAGAAGCTCCATGAAAAAGAGAGGGCTTTTTGATTTTTTTATTTCTTTCTCATTTTCTGTAGTCTTAAAACATACACCATTCATACTTTTCCCTCTAAGTTAAGGAATTATTCACAACTATCTTAGTGTCCTCAGCTGACTGTTCATGCAGCAGATAATGGAGTAAGTTACAATGGAATTCACTGTCTAATACTAGGTTTTTTCCTATGGTAGAAGTCAGCATAGCACAATGCAGACACCAACAGCTTTGCTTGCTCCTATTGTTAAAGAAAAGTAAGTTAAGTTGGGCTTGTTGAGACTGTCTAGAGGCATCACCTTGTGTGCTGTCTATATTCCCTGAATTGTTTGACTACCCTTCAGATGCTTCACGTCATGTGAATGAAGTCGTTGGTTCTTATGTCTGTCTTACCCTAATCCTTTATCACAGGTCCTAGTGCCACCAATCTTATAATAGGCTCCATCGCTGGTGCCATCCTGGTAGCAGCTATTGTCCTTGGGGGGACAGGATGGGGCTTTAAGTAAGCAATGCCGCATGTCTTCTCTTCGGTGGCTCTGGCGTTTCTATTTCTTGCTTACATCACTAAATTTTGAGTTCCTGCTACAAGAGTTCCAAGTTAACCCCCCCAAACTAACAAACTACTTTAAACAAGAAAAGAAATTACACATGCAGTAAACAAGTGGAGGAAATGGATTTGAAAACAGCAAATGTTATCAGGGTGCAAAGTTGAATAACAATAAAAGAACTAGGTGAATTCATGAAAATTAAATTAACAGTTAAGGAGCAAGGTCTTTTTTCACCTCCAGTCAGTAGCATTGTTCTCAGAAGCTGATTACATTGGTTAAAAAAGCCCCCAGATGACTTATTTTGAACATAGTAGTCCTTTCAAACTGCTCAACTATTTGACAATGAGAGATGTCGTGTAAATGGTCAGTGGTGGAAGCAGCAGAGTAGTTTTCCAGAACAACTGTGTTGGCATAGCTGACTCAGGAATAGCAGGCCTAACTTGTTGGTGGTTACTGATTTTTTAATTATTATTATTGATAGACAACTTTAAAAAAAAACCCAAATTCAGATTTAGAGAGACCATTTTGAAATCTTGAGCTGTTTCCTGAAAGATGAAAGCATTTCCCTCCCAATTCTACTTTGATGTGTTTTGTAACTATGAGGACTAACAGATTAGTCATTCCACTTGGGACTGTTAAAGCCAACAGAGAGTCTTGTACCAAGGTATTTAATTCCTTCCCTTTTTGTAGTGTCCATTCTGCCCACAAGCATGGTCTGTATTTGGTAGAAAAGATCTCCCTTTAGAATCAGTGTTTATAACCTCATAGATCATGGAAGTAATTAAGTAGAAGTGATTTCTCATGGCATTTAAAGTTGCTGTTTCTTTTCAATAACATGAATCAAGGTTAAGTCATGATACAACAATAAGCCATAATTATTCAAGGAGAATAAGTAGTAGTAATAATAAAAATAATTCACAGAAAATTTTCTATGGCCTCTATTCATATTTCATGTCAGAGCTGAGAGGAAAAAAATTATTCCCTAACTGATTAAAGCAGTTATCAAAGTAGAATCCAATGATAAGGTCATATTTATCTTGTAATTCACTTTCAAAGGTCACCTGAAAATGTTTTCCTTCTGGTTTAAACTCCTCTATTTTTGAAGTTTCATCTGGCCTTAATTAAATATGCATATAGAAGCAAAATATTTCAAAATCTCTTTTAGGCCTGCTGAAAGCAGCAAATCAGGCTTTGCCCTTTCTCCTGGACAAGGCAATTACTCCCTGTTGCACTGCCTGTCATTGCTGGTGTTCTCAGAAAGACTCAGCAGCTGCCCCATCTACTTTTCTCTCAGTGCTTGTTTGGAGGGTGCCCATGGGAATTAACCGAGCTGGATTCTGTTGCCCTTTTGGATGAGTTAGATACTGTAAGAGACATTTATCCATTACTTAGTAATTCATAGACTTTGCAGAAACAGGGTGTGCATCCCTAGATGATAGGTTTGTATTGCACAAGGTAGTTTGCTGAAAACAAAATACGTGTTTATGAAAATATAAAATAATTAGTCAGTTCTTCCTCTGAGTCTTTTCAAGCTCTCTTGTGCCCTGACCACCTTTGCCATCAGCAATGCAGCCCCTGCCTGCAAGAGACACAGATCTTGAGAACTTGCACGAAAGAGAGGAGTAGGACAATCCCTCCCTGTCTGAAACAATACAGGATATAATTGATTGTTTCTTCTTTGTGTTTCACACCTCTCAAACTGCTCTCACAAGTGGTCAGCTTTGCACCCTGGTGTCATTTGTTTGCTCACAAAGGGAGAATCTCCTTATCCCTATAGAGGATCTGCACTTGAAATGCCTCCTGAAGCTCTTACTCTCATACAACTGTTTATTCTGTAGCAGAACCTCAAATACACTGGCCTGGCCTAGCTCACAGCTTGAAGTGCATGTTTCTTCTGGGGGTCAGAGGGGAATAGAAGAGGCTTTTCAGCTTGTACACAAAGAGGGCTAGCACTGCAGACCCCCAATACTTGGCTTCAGAGAAATCTGGAGGGATAGATGAGGATAATAAAGGGGTTTTAACTTTTTTTTAAACAAGTGATATACTTAGTCTCTGCAACTATGAGAGAAGGTAGCTAATGCTTTACAAACTGGGAGATGTGATTTCTGTTTCACAGGTTATCAGATGTTCATATGAACATACGGTACTGTGGTGTCAAGTCCATATCAAACGTAAGCTGCAACTAAGCAAACTTTGTTCATGAACTGAGGTGGGGGGTGGGGGTTGGAGGGAGAGTGTAAAAGAAGGCTTGATGCAAGTTCAGAGAAACAAAGTAAAAACAGCTCAACAAACAACTTCCAGATTCAAAAATGAATCCAAGGTTAATTTTCAATCAAGTTAATGTGTGGACAGAATAGGATAGAAAATGTTAACTTCCAATTTCACAGAGTATAGAATCTCATTAGACACTTCAGGTGGCTTAAAGGCTGTGGGTAGAAACCTTGTTAAGAAGTAGATTTTGCTCAGTTGAGCCTTGCATAGTACTTTTAAATCTGTTGGTGTTTAGACAGCAGGAAGAACTTGATTTTGGTGCAGGTCTGTGCAAGGTTTCAGCATACAGTGTTTAATATAGAAATGACATGTTTACCATTAGAGTAGCCCAGGGGCCTACACTTCTTTTTCCTAGCATATATTCACTCACTTCTGCTGAGACACTGCAGTAATATAAGTCAATTAATGCTTTTGTTACTGACTTTAACAGCAATTTTGGTAACAAAACACTACTAAGAGGTAATACTAGTAAGAGTGATGTGGAAATGCACATGAAAAGCTGCTGCTCATTACAGTAGAATACAAAAGTGGCAGATAGAATTGTGCCTACAATCAATTCTCTGTTTCCAGCAACTGTTTCTAGCCAAAGAGCTGCAAGGTCTTCTGTTTCTTTAATAGAAGATTAATGGAGGAACTAAAGACTTACCCAGCAATAACAGATGCTGAGGTTGAACTGGTCTATGCAGTTGTGTTTAGACCCTAAAGGTTTCCACAAGGTAAAGCAGTGGAATGCTGGTGGCAATTCCATGAGGAAGGAGGTTTTGGTTCCTTACCAGCATTTCCATCAAGCATGAATTGTGGACTAAAATCCAGTCCCATCACTGCATAAACGGCAGCTAGAATCAAACATGAGGCACTTTCTCATTTTTTTCACAAACTACTGGATGAATGGGAGGTCAGTATCTTAAGTTGCTTTTTTTAGTCCCTCATTTTAAAAATTTTAATCAGTTTTGTAGCAGAAGTTAATTTATTTAAGCTCTTCTTCAGCATTTGAATCATGCTTTAGGAATGCCTATAAAAACATTAGCTAGTTGAAATCATTGAAATACTGGGTTTGCATAAAATCTGTAAGTACTTCAATAAAGCTTTGTACTCACATAATCACACACATTTGCAAGTAATGTACTCTATGACCATGTTCCTAGTTAGTTGCACAAAAGAATGCAGCAGATTGCAGCAAGGTATTTCTTGAATACATCCAGCCCTTTTTGAAACCAGTTTTTCTTTTCTGAAATATTTTTTTTTGTAAACATGACCATGTTAGGCAGTGATGTGCTGTAGCATGGAGTGCTTTTTTGATTAAAAATAACCTACACTTTTCCTTTTGTTAGAGACCCTTTTTCTGGTTGTATTACAGACAGAGAGGCTGACACTCATTATTTAAAGAGGCTGTAAAACTTTAAATGCAAAGAAGAAGTTGATGTTCTAAGATCTTACACATAAACCAATAAAGGACTAGGAAGCAGCATCATTCTCCTGTGTGTCCTTCCATAGAGGACTCCTCTGTCCTCTTACCATTTAACTGAAGCTTAGCAGAAGGAACCTTGTACTGCTATAACTCATAGATATAAATGGTGAAAATATCCAGAACCTGCTAGTCACCTACTCTCCTTTATTGTAATTTTCTTGTTCTGTTTGCCAATATAAGTTAGACTACCAATTGTCTACATTTTAGTATTGTAATAGCTGGTAATTCAAGATGAAGTTGTTTTAGCAAGTCAGGTAATCAGAACAGAATTTCAGTTCCTGCAGGGTAACACCTCCCTGCCCACCTCTGAAGTGCTCTGATGGCAGCTCTTGTTAAAGCTTTGCACGTGTGTACTGTTTCCTGATTGACACTGTACCTCATGTTCCGTATTTCAGGCTCCTATTTTAGTTCTTCACATGTTCCTATCTCTCATACAACATTGTTAGCAGAATATCCTAAGTGAAGAAAGGCAGTGGTTTGGTCAGTATCTTGTTCCTCAAAGGCTGTACTTCTGCTGAATACAACTAGGAAATAAGTAAATATATGGTTTGAACAGATCACAGAATGCATGATGAGGTTTGTACTGGAACACTACACTAGTGAAGATAAGGTTAGAAAAGAAAGGATAAAAGTCAAGAGTTTTGTTAGATTGTACTGGGAAGCTAGCATGTCATTTGTCCTCTGTACCATGTTCTAAGACTTTATGAAGTCCATTTCTTTAATTAAAATAAGCTCAGGTAACAATGTAATTCAGTATCTGTTTTAAGGACTTGTCCTCTTCAAGCAAACGGGAATATAGTATTTCCCATATAGTAGAAGGACAAGTTATGTCACCTAGATTTTTCACTAGCATTGTTGATTTAAAAGGACTGACTAATTAGTTGTTTATCAGTAGTACTTGAATTCAAGGATGCTAGATAGTATTTAAAAGGAAGAGGTGGGGGAAAGAGAAGCAGACGTGTCCTTTTCCCATTCTGGACAAGCAGATGCATAGCAGCCTTTAACTCATATTTAATCAAGTTCTGTAATATTCATACTTCCTATCTGGCAGTTTTGCAAGTTGGCCTAAAAATTAATTTCCTCATCTCAAATTTACCTGTAGTTTAGAGAACAAGGAATTGAGATACTGAGGTCATGTCAGCCTCATTCCAAAGGAACATTAGTACAGTAATCCTGGAGGGGAAAAGACGGAAAGATGAATACAGTAACCTTCTTTCAGAAACTAGCAATTCTTAAGCATTCATCTTGCACAAATCCAATCACATGCATCCAAGGAAAAAAGCCAAAATCAAGGATGCCCAAGAATTACCAGCCTCTGGGAGTCCTCTCAAAAAGAAGTTGCCTTTGCATTAGTCTCAAACCACCAGTTAAACCTTATAAATAGAATAAATATTGTAGCAGTGGCAGAGGTTAGCAGGGCTGCAAAAGATGGAAAATCCAGGGGTTGATCTGTAGCTTTAGGGAATATATGAACTCCTGTTCTGTATTTTTTGCATGTTGGTTTGGTGGTGGTAGTGGTGTGTATGCCCAATGGTAAAACTAAATGCATGAGCCCCTTGCTTGATGCCCCACATAAAGCCAGATACTGGGGAGGTTGCACCCAACTTTTGTTGTTGCTTCCTAATGTCTTGCTGTTTGACATAGGACATCAACATCGCAGGAGATTGGATGTCACCAGCTTGCTGCCCACTGTTAACATTCAGTTCTAACCACACAACTGACAAAGCTGTCCAGTCTCCTTCGAATGCAATGTCTCAGCTGTCTTTTGCACCTTACTCAGATTCACAGCACTTATGGTCAATAGTGTGGTAAGAGCTCACAAAGGCACACACGCTTTTGTCACACTGGATTACATAAACTAAAATCTGGTGTAGCCAGAGCTGGGCACTTGCTCTGAGACCTCGAGCCTCTGTGGGCTGAAGTGTTGCCATTCCTGGCACTTGTGACTCATTCTCTTTAGGTAAACATGTGCATTCTTGGTCGAGTGCACACATGTGTTACTGGGAGCTGAAAAGTTCTACAAATTTAGAGCACCACTTGAAGTACTACAGAAATTGATTTCTGTATGCCAGCATGACCTTTAAACTGCATAAGGAAACCAGTACTTGATATCGTGCTGTAGAAAGCATGCAACCAAATTCCTGAAATAGTTACCCCATGAAAAAGTTACTGGTTAAACTGTGCCAATGTGAGCCTTTTACTTTACTATGACCTTAGCAATGGCTTTGGTCCTGTTATGTCTAACTGATGTCTTGCATTTTCCTCTTTCCATCTCCTTCTGATGCAACCTGGAAGAAATGTCAAAAAACGAAGGTTCGATCCAACTCAACAAGGCCCTATCTGAAGAAATGCCATTCAAAAAGCTGCTTCTTGCACTACTGGATTTTGGGTATGATGTCTTTGCTGTAGCTACACGGGAACTAAATCAGTATGGAAGAACATGAGAACAGTAACTATAAACACCAAGTTGGGATGTTGAGATTTGAGTTGGTAGAACACTGTCATTTTGGACATAAGTTGGAAATACTTCCTCTATTCATCTTTCTCTTGTTAACATTAACTGACAAGTGGTACAAGCAAACTGCTTAAAAAATCAGGTGTTTTTTTCCTTTTCTCAAATTAAGGAGACACACAGACCAATTGCAATAAAAGAACTGTTCCAAAATAATGGAATTGCAAAAGATTCTTTCCCAGCCTGCTGGCACTCTAACTTCACTTGAGTTCGCATGACTTCCTTTTTCTTATCAAACTCCAGTGGCATGAGGAGCTAATTTTGAAAGGGTAACCTGCATGGCTCACATACAAACAACCAAGTTAGCAAGCTGACCCCGAGCAGAATCTGCAGCCCAATAAATCCAAACCACTGGGAAGCCAGTGCCAGGCTTCAATAGCTTTTCCAGCCACGTGGTACATTCTGCTGCTGGACTTGAGGGTTCCCTGCTCCATGGGCTCACTGCCCACCTTGGACAGGAGCCTGTTGGGTGTGGAAGCTAGTGAATGATGGATGGAATTCTTCCAAGAAGGAAAAAGTGTAAATATGGAAATAAGATTTTGATGTATCATTTTCACAGATTATATATAAATATATATATATGAGAGAAAAGAATTTCCATATTAAAAGGTTCTATTCTTTATGTAAATCTATTTTTGATGTTGGGTTTGGTTTTGGGTTTTTTTTCCTCCCCTATTTTTCTGTAGCATGTTGTACAGCAGATGTTCTGGGCTTGCTCAAAAAAGGCAGATAACAGCATGCAGATGCAGGGAGTTCTGACACCAAACAGATGTGATCTAAAGTTTGTATGCTTGAAACCAAAAACAATTAAAATGTATAAATGCACATCTATGTATTGACTATAAGTCTGAATTACTTTTTTTGGCTGTTATACAGACTTTTCCATTATATAAGTAACACATTCTCAAACTAATCACAGAAGTGCCAAGATCTTTTTTTTCTTTTAAGAAAAGCTACTTTTTTTTTCCTGCCTAGATCCTGTAAAATAAAAACCTAATTAAGCCTTAAAATACTCAAAAGATGTTAAAGCTTGGAATGAGTTATTCTTGTCTTGCCTTCTGCCCATCCACTCGAAGCAGCTTGCAAAGGTGACTGACCTTTTTAACTCACTCCCTGTATCTCTTTGATGCATGTCACTTTTCAAAGTTTAATGCAAGATTTAATACTTTGACCCTTGGTTACTGATAGCCAGTTACCATCACAATATGTGCAAAATCCCAGGTAATTTCAGGTGTGTTGTCATTATTTTTACAGAGTAGTCCTAGGCAGCAGTCCTGTGTCCTCCCTAGGAACAGGCTCACCTGGCTGCAGCTGCCTTGAGAAAGGTTTGTGAAGAGGTCTTGTTTAGGGCTCCCTTAAAGTACAGAGCTGGATAGTCTGGCTCATCCTTTTAATCTTGACTTACAACTTAAATCATTTGGTAAGTGAAGTAACTGAAAATTTAATTGCTGTGTCTGATAATCAGAATTAAAGTATTTTTTAAATTAGATTGAAAATTCCAAGTTGTAGTTTGGTAACAACAGAAGCCCAGTTACACTACTTCCTGCATCTTTGTTCAGAAGAAATCCAGTTCCCAAGTTAGCTTTAAGAGCCAAAACATTTTTAAAATGCTGCAGACATTTTCCTGTGAGTTTGAAAACTTCATCTCAGTTATTTTTCTTATTATGATAATGTTCAATTCAATAGTCTCAATATATTGGTTTTGATTCACAATTATTATTGAATATTTTCAATCAGCTTTAACATAATCACATTACACTTACTACATTATAAGTTAAAGGTGCTGCACACACAGGTAGTTGACATTAATAGAAATTATAATCCTTATTCTGAAAAATTCCTGCTTGGCTTTAAGCAGAGTTCAATCAGTGACATTTCTCTGATGACAAACCCAAAACACTTGCAACTGTATTATGGTTCTCTAAAAATGCTTTGATTGGGAACACAATGTCTAACTTTTTTCAGGTTCTGCTTCCAAAGCAAGCATAACCCACAGCAGAAACACCAGTGGTATGAAAAATTACAATAAGTAAATTCAATTGGATATACATAAACTACCTGTGTAATAAACCTTGGAGAAGCATTTCACAAACCACATTGTTAGTGTGTGATGTGATGTTTTAAGTCAGACCACAGTGGTCCCCAGCTACTATGTATATATGTTCAGTGCTGGAGTAACGTTTTTATTTACACCAGCAGTTTCATAGCAATTAGGATTTCTCAGCTGAATTTATGCTCCAGTCCTCAGCCATGGTGTGTATGGGAAGAACACACTTTGTGCCCTGTGTGTACACAACACAAGTGACAACACAGCTCAGAGTAGGTACAGGCTGAAGTGCTTCCTGTGCTGGTAGACAGTTAAAAATCTGGATTTGATCCGTGTTGATGTTGTACATGCCCCTCGCTGTGCTTTGGGAGGTGCATATCCATTTAGCAGTAACTTGTTTGCGGCAAAGCGTCACCAAAAGAAGACCAGGTTGACTCTGCCTCCATTTCATCCACTCTACATTTGCTCCATTGTTTACCTATTCAGCTGGACAAGAAACTCTGGTAACTCTATAGCTGCTTCCAGTCTGCTGCATGAGGTCACTAATTTGATCTGATACTCCTAAAAGACAAGTCTGCCAGGCAAATTAACAGCTGTATAGGTGCATGTTCAAGAAACAGATTACTTAAGGCTGGAGTCAAACCAATTTTTCTTTACTATGCAAAGATGGGTATTGCACAAACAGATGAGACAAATGTCTGAGGAAATGCCATAGAATACTTGAAATTATGTTTTAAGCCTAATCAGTCATGTTTTATATTCATTACTGCTTCCACTGTTACTCTTCCTTTTAAAAATGATTTGTAATTATTTTTTTAAGTGCACAACTTGATGTTGTTATAAATCAAGTTTTTGTTTGAAGTTAATTCTCATTCATATCCTGTTGGCTGCTAATGAATGGAAATTCAATAGTCCTTGTTCTGCATCTTAGCAAGATGAGTATTAAAAATGTCATGAACATGGAATGGAGTAGTTTTTAATTTTCAGGGGTTTTTTTCCTTATTTGTTTTCTCAGTTTAATTTAATTTCTGCGTTCACAGAATCATCACCTTTGTAGTAGTGGAAATTGGAGTTTTCTTTTATGAAAGATCTCAAACTGTGTCAAATCTGGCAGTGAGCTCTGCCTGTGGGAGGACATTGCACGCAGCCTTTCACCACGCATGGAACCAGCGCCTCGGCACCCAGGATGGCCCCAGCCTGCTTCAGCCCCAGCTGCTGGCTACACTGAGTTCACAGAGACCTGGAGGCTTTTGGTAATTGAGGGAAGCCTTTTCCAGCTCAAAAATCTGAATTATATGATTACAAGTAGTCCAAAATAAGGTCCTTGAAGTATTCTTCAAATAATTACATCATAACCACCCGATTCTGTGGTCATTATTTTAATGGAATACTGAATGAAACTCCATTTCTCTTTTCTTTTTTTGCCAGACTAACTCTAGTGAAGCCAGCCTGGGAAAATTAAATGCGTGCATGTCACAGTTACCAGATAACTACTGATATTTTTTTGTTTTCTCCAGCTCCAGACAGGGAAACAAAATACACTTTTGTGTTAGTATCTCTCAAGGTTCTGTATGAAAGCATGTTTCTCATTTAGAACAGAGTGAGGGAACACTCTCATTGATGGATCCACTATTATCCACTTCTATTTCTTCTTATTTGAAGATAGGATTTATCTATGGACTCAATGTAAACATGCAACATTTTGGCTATAATTAGAATAGACAGTCATTCCTTAAAATAGGAGTTAAGTATTTTGCAGCATGTAAATAGAAAAGCAATATAGAAACAGATGCATACCTGCTTTTGATTTTACAAGAAAAAAATTCTTAGAATTGTTTTTGAAAACTTTCTCAATTCCAGCACAAAACACTGAAGAGCAATCCTGCTGGGGCACTTACTGTCATGAACAAAATCAACACAACACCAAGGCACATTGTACAAACCCAAAACTGCCTCTTTTGTTCTAAATGCACTTCCTATAGATTCCTACCTACAGGAGCTGAAAATTTAACATGAATCATCCAGCAGTATTATCACAGAGAATGTTTAAGTGGCCACAGAGAGTGTAAATTTTAAAAGTAACCAAGAGTTTTAGTAGTAGAGGTGCTCAAACCAGTGCAATTGAAAGCAAAAGGTCACAAAAACATCTTTAAGCTGCACATACTATAATTCAGTTCAGTGATTTATTGTTCACAAATTAGTAAGCACGTTGTTGTAGGTTTGTGGAATAAGTTATTTAGTGGGAATAGGTAACACAAGAGGAGACACAACCTCTAGATGAGTGCAAGGACTCCATGTCAGACCAGCATCACCAGCCACTTAACAAGTTATTCCTGAACAACCACAAACTGCTGAGGGCAGCGTAATTACGAATGCTCTAATGTGTAGAAAACCTGCAGTCAAGTGTCAGTTGATTTTTTTCTTATTAAACATTTCTTCTGAGAAAGCTTGGTTTTGTAATAAGTCATGGGCTACCCCTCATTTTTACCACTAACACTGTAACAGGCCATGATTTAGTGTGGCACTTTCTGAGCCAGTATAAGAAGTTCCCCGTCAAAGCTGGTAACTCAAAGCATGGAGGAACTTAAATGCATTTTACACAGTCCAAGTCCAGTTGTCAGGCTTCATAAGCACAACATTCCACCACTGTACACCATACTTTCACAGATTTCCTTAGCCATCAGTCCAGCTATGGAAGGCTTGGAATTTGTTTGGAGACTGTGAAGCAATGTTTGCATCTGCACTACACAGAGAAGTTGAAAGAAGGGCAGGTTATTGCAGCTGTGTTTTAATGGGTGACAAAGGCATGAGCCACTCCTTACATGACACACTGGTAACCTGCTGAGGGTTATAACATCAGTTTTGCCTCTCATGCAGAAAGAAAGTCTCCCCACACATAACACACCCTGCTTCACTGCAGTCTAACTTGGACACTATCCAGTCAAAAAACAGCATAGGCAAACTACTTTTGGCTGGTTTCCTATCTCCAGCTGAGATGGGGATCAGTTTATTCTCATGAATGAAACATGTCTAAATATCTCCAACATAGTGCTATTTGCATAAGCCTTAAGAGAAATTTTAAAATGGTAACTTCATGACAGCTGTGCTAAACTTACTTCCATACAAATTGCAGGAAGCATAGGCTAACAACTGATAGCTCCCAGTTTCCCCACTTGACTTCTTTCAAAGTGTTTTGTGTCTAATGGAAACAAGAATCAATATTCTTATGCATGTTCCCCTCACACTTTACATCCAAGATACAAATTTATTACTTGCCTTGAAATAGAAATAAGCACTGACCTTATTAATTCAATACAGTTTTTCATAGATTGGGTCTTTGGACTGTTGAGGTTTTAATTATCTATTACCTACCCACTCTTTAGAGGGGATTCCTCAATACACACATCACTCAGGATGCTGTGGATTCAAAGCACACTGTTCCAAGAAAGAAGTATTTAGCATCACAGAAAACTGATCGGATCTATCTCTAGTGTCTAATCCAGGTGATGGAGCACCTGGATGCCTTTTAGAACTTCAGCACAACCAAATAATTCACAGTACCTGTAACAGCAGAGTTATTTGCTTAGAGAAACAACCCCTCCTTCCCCTCCCATCTGCTACTGACCTGCAGACCAGCCGAGGTGGAAGTTTCTGTACCCCACGGTTACAGAAGGAGATGGCACCAGCAGCACCAACTGATATTCCTGTGAGCCTGCAGCTTTGACAATGTCCTAAGGACCCTTGATGGGAGCTGTGCTCAATGGCACCTCGTGCTCTCAAGCTGAAGGATGTGCCCAGACCCTACCAGCACAACACACCCCTATTTCCCACTCGTCAGTGGTCCGAGCTGTGGCAGCAGTGTTGGGGACACCTAAAGCTCTACCTGTCTAGAGCAAAGCCTGACTTCCAGCCTTAGTGCAGTCACACAAAGATGCTTCCACTCATTTCTTCAGCTTATGTAAATAGAGATGTTTATCTGCCCAACAAGGACCTCTTCTGAAAACACAATTTATAGCAGTCTGGTGTGCTCCAAAACACACCAATGACTGTATAACTGGAGAACAAGGGTACAGAACCTGCAGTAGCAGTGCTCGTGGTTTTGTTAAGCAGTCTCAATCTGTTCTTTCAAAGAGAAGGTTCAAGTTACTAAGTACAAGGACCACAATCTAAACCTCCATACTCCATTCATATATTTATGGTGGGATTTGACATATTCTGACTACCCATTTCCTCCCAGACCTTTTCCCTTGCCAACATGCCCTGCTCTGAGGGCATTGACTCGACTATGCTAATTGACTCGAATATGCTAATGGGCCAGAACTTAAAAAAGTGTGGGTCCTTGTGATCAGGCGTCCATTTTTGTGGCCATTTTGGGGCATCTTGGGTGTGGTCTGGCTGGACTCTTGTGCTACCCAGGTGTACCCATTGAGGCCTTTTAATAAATCCCTACTTTATCCTCTTGCTCTGTCTGATCTCTGTTCCAGGTCAGCCTCCAGAAGGCATCAGTTCGGCCCAGGATCTGCCCTGAGCCAAGTGTGCTCTAACACCCTTTTCTCCCAAGAGCTGCAGGAAAGAAACACCCTCAGAGCAAGAAAAGGCAAATTGCAAATGAAAACTGCAATCCCACTCAGCTTCAGGAAAGAATGCACTGTGAAAGTGCTTTTCTTCCCCAGATTTGGCTGTAACCACCTGGGAGAAAGTGATCCCAGAACAGCCTTGCTTCCCTAGATGTTAGTGGCAGCTCTATGAAAACATGTTTCACTGAACTGCTCTTCTACCTGTGGCATACCCAGGGTGACTGTCCTGTCAGCCTGGAGAGCTGAGGGTGAGAAGGGTTTCACCATTGTCTGTGGGAACATGAGGAAGCAGGAGGGCTGAGTCAGGAAGAACCAATGATTTTATTCTGGAACATGGTATGTCCAGCCCTCAAATGGCAATGAATCCCTTAATTCAAAACTAATAGTTATCTGGCTATAAATACCCAGAATGCCATCAAAATGAATCAAAAGCTCTCAAACAGAATGGTTAACATGAGACAACTTGCCCAAAAGATGCAAACAATTAACTCTTAATGTACTATACTATCAGTTTGAGGATTTTTCTTATTTTCTTGGAATGTTTTAGTCTAGAGAAATGTGGTCACATCCTTTAGGTAATTTGCATTTATAGTGTCACATATCACCAGATTATGTTTTCAAAAAATATATATTCATTTTTTAACCAACATTGCTTAGCTTGCACTCGTAAACATACCTGCTCCACACATCTTTTCAAAGCTTATGTTAAATACATTTGTCAGGAGAAGTGTTACCTCTTCCACAAATTAATTTAAGTAAGTGTCTTCAACAATGAAGCTAGTTCACACTTGTGACACGTCACCTAAATTTACTGTAGGAGAAACACTCCAAATACAGCCCTGGAGACAGAACTGCTCACATACAACAGCTGGTAGGCATAGAGAGAGAGAGACATTATTAAAGAGAGACAGATCTGTTCTGATGGGGAGCTGCAGTTGCTCAAACCTTCTAGCAGAAGGCCACCTCTCAGCATAGGCCAGAGACATGCCAGGGTGTCCACAGTGTGCTCCTGGCACACTCCTGCTCTCCCGCCTGTCCCATATCTTGTCTGCCAGCTCCATGGAAATGTTTCAGGTCAGCAGCAATAGTGTACAGCACTGAAGAATTGTATGTTTAGGTAACTACATCTTTCCACTGGTTAGAACTGCTGAAGTGTTGCATCACACCCAGTGACTTTCCTGCTGGCCATTTCAACATAGAACTAGAGGGTTGTTTAGAGCAGTGTGGGGTCATCAAAAACTGTGGGAGTAGATTCAATCCACCAAAAAAAAAACAAAAAAAAAACCCAACTTGACATCAAAAGTTTTTTTTAAAAAAAACAAAACAGGTTTAGATACTCAAAGCCCTCTACATATAATTTTAAAAGTGAATAAAATATAGCTGCAGACTTTGGATCAAGTATTTAATTTCCAAGAAGCTCTTAGGTATGTTGGTCAAGGAGTCAATTTTAAGGACAGTTTAATCTTCTGCTTAAAAGAGATTTGGAAAAGTTAAAAATGGGAGTAGGATTCCATACTCTACCTTTATGGATTTTGAAGAAAAAAAAATCAAGCTTCTACCAGGTACCATGAATTTAAAGCTAACAGACCTTGGGGTTTCCCCCACTCTGAGAATCACAAGTTTTGCCTTTGCTGTCACTTAACCAAGTTTCACACAAGGCTGGAATAATTCAGAACCCAATTCAGCAAACCACAAACTTTCAACTAAGAATTTGTCTGGAAAGCATTTTTTTTTTTTTTTTTACTAAGCCTAAGACAGGTGTCTTTCATCACGTGGGACATTTTAAAAAGCATAATACTGTGTTCAGGTGTGGCTGCTTATGGAAGTTACAGGCAAGCCGTGCATCCCATCACACATTGCTGTCTCTCAGCCTCAGTGCTGAATCCCTTTTATTATATGTAAATGCTTACTTAGCTGAAGCAACCATAAACCACTGCCTATTAACTTAAATGTTAATTTTAAACCACATCAGAAAGTTTGCTGGGAGCAAATTGAGGCAGGAAGCAACTCTGTATATAGCTATTTACACCTTTGCTCTATTCAAAATGTAAATACCAGTGAAATGGCCTCCTACTTCTCTTACTTATCCCTTATCCTGATAATTGAGCCTTTTGCTTTATTTTATTTTTATATTTTTTTCTGGTAGAAATAGCATCCTTTCTGTAGTGTTACGTGATCTGAAACCTCTGTCGCATCTATAAGTAAACAATCAACTTTTCTTGATAAAAATATCCTTCTGCAAATGACTCTGGATATGACCTACAGCTCATGTGAATTAAATTCATAAGATATGGAGACCCATAGGAGATATGAAGACTGGCTGCCAGGGGGAATATATCATGTGCTGCAATGAAAGAAAGGTTATTGATAGCTTAGGAAAGGCACAGAAAGCTTTACTGAAGGGGTGTGTGGAGCTGAATGAGATGGCCAACCCTGGTACATTTCTTCTCCACTAGGAGGCTGAGGTGATCAATCCAATTATCAAAAACCTCTTTCCCAGAAATAGAATCTAAGTGCTCTGGTTCAGAGGGAGCAGAGTGTAGTAGGCTCAGGAAGTATTTGTGGAGCCAACTATTTTATCTGTAGCAGTATTTCCCTTGAGTAGCAGCTCTCATTTCTGTGAGAGTCCTGGTTCAATACCCTTGGGTCCACCAGGATTCTGAGTGGAATGAAACCAATGTTGTTCTTGATCCAAAACCAGATAAAGTGCATCCCAGAAGGGAACTCAAACTCACTTCTTAACAACAAATCCACAAAGGTTGCAGGTTGACAGAAATTTATCATCTCACAAGAAACATTTCATCATTTCCTTTCCATTTGGCTCTACCCTTAACAACATGGGGCACAGTCCTTAGAGTGACACACCACAGATACAGAAACAGCAGCAAAAACCACTTCTGTGGCATTTTAATCTTGCTCTGCTCTGGCCCCTGCAGCCAGGCCAACCATGAACACAAGCAGCCCCAGAGCCTTTGCTACGCAGGTTGGTGACCCATGTTCCATCACAACACCAGGCCTTACCTGCACACTTTCCTTCTCTCCTTTGCCTGGTTCAACCCCCAAACGCAGTGGCAAGGAGAAGCACACTGGCTACTCACTTGCCAAGGGGGCTTAAGATTGCACATGGGTCCAGAATCAGGTACAGAGCAGGCTTTAAAAAGAAACAAATAAAACCAAAAGCTGATCCTTAAGGATCCTTTCAGCCCTAGAACCCAGGAGAAGGAAGTCTTCTGGAATAGCCTTTATTTGATAGCACAGAGAAGAAATATTGGAAATCCTACATATGAGAGGTTTCCCCCACCACATTGCAAGGGCCCCTTGCAAGGTGTTACACTCTTCAGTTCATCCTGAAGTCTGTTCCAGCAGTTGGTGACCACTATTCCCGCCATTCCCAAACTCACACTTCTAGCAAAACAAATGGAACACTTGCAAGTTGGCCAAAGTCCTACAGTATAGCAATTTACAAGGGTTCTAGCCCATGCTCTCTCATCCCCAAAAAGCTCCTTGTGCTTTTGTCAAACAGTACCTTTCTTACACAAAATACATTTTCACAGGGATTTCTTATTGAGGAGATAAAGCATCAGAAGAAAAGCAGTGTTTATTGCCATAGGCACATCACAAGATCAAGGGTTTGGAAAGAAAGTTGCTTTTCCATTTACATGGACTAGATGCACAGAAAGAATGCAAACTATAAAGGTATTGATGAACATCAGAGAAATCAGTGCCTCAAGGCAACTTTCCAACTGATATCAAGTGTGGCCCCACTGACTTCAACTAAGATAAGCCTTATGCTACTGAAGCACAGTTGCTTTCTGGAGAACAGATTACAATTCCTCGTGCAGAGATAAAAGGGAACTGCCAGTGAAAGCCTGGGAAAAACAGATAGTTTGCTGCCCCACTGGTACAGACTGGTGCAGCTGTACTGGCTTCAGACAGGCAGCAAGGTGCTACATGACTTGGCCTCTAAACAACAGAGTGAGGAAAAAAGAATGGTCTCACCTGCCTAGTGCTTCAAATAGCTGGTGTTAGGCAAGTTCAGCCCAACACTGGTTATCAGCACGGTCACAGAGCCCCAGCTGTTTGAGTAGTATGTTTTTTGTATGGAAGGGAATCACAGCAGGCACAGTGAGCACAGGCAGAGTTCTCAACTGCAGAGTTGAGCTCAGGCTTTTCTCTCTGTGCTGCACATAACAGGAGACAGTCTTTTCATCAGTGCTTTCCTTTCATTCCCCTAATAGCTTAACTTCTTTCTCCAATACATAGAGGTTTTTCAGCTGTTACACAGAAGTCACAATCCAGCTGAGAACCTTGCAGAGAGAAAATGCAGCAACAGTAGATCACATTATTGTTCTTGGGAGGGAAAATGTAATCAGACCACCCCCCTCCACTGGAGAATGCACAGCCCTCCAAGTTAGCTCTTCTTTAGGTAAAGTTCTGTAAATTGAGCTGTAGCAAGCAGCTCAGCCCAAATACTTCAACTAATGCCTTGAAGTGGAGCTCTTCTGTGGCTCTTCTCTGGGTCTCTGCTTCAACTTCCAGGAGAGCTGGACCTGCAGCATGTGGGCTGAGCCCTAGCCAGCAAATAGCTGTAGTTGAGCGACACAGATTCCTGCTCTGAGGTGGGAAGATCTGCAACAGCCAAGCACATAAAGCAAGATGCCTGAGGTCTGAGCCAGCTCTGGACAACATGAGCTCCGAGGGTGGACTTGCTTTCTACTCTTCACCTCCTGCCCCCTCGGTGCAGCTCTGGTAAGAGAGAGGGCAAGAGGAGGGCCGCAGCTTTGCCAGGTCTGTTACTCTTCCGTCCCGCTCGGCCGGAGGTAGCACAGCCACCAGGATGCCCCGGGAGGGCCGGGGTCTGCAAGCAGAGGGGGACAGGCAGGGCAGAGAAGCGGAGCAGACCTCCAGCAAGGACAGCTCCGCGCAGAGAAAGAGGGAGCTCCGGGCGCCCGGGCCCAGGGGGTGGGGGCTACTCCCCAGCCCTGACGTAAAAACTAAGCGGGGCTGCCCGCTCTGGCTTCTTAAGGAGCGCGGCGGCGGCAGCGGGCTCGGAGAATCCTGCCCTGGCCGGAGCGCCGAGGTAAGAGCTGAGAGCTGCGGGCGGGGCGGAGCCGGGGCCGGGCGGGAGCGGAGCCGGGGCCGGGCGGGAGCGGAGCCCCGGGAGCCGGCGGCACTGCCCGGGGATGCTGCACCCGAGCCGACACCCGGCCCGGGACCGGCTGCGGCAGCCGCACAGCCGAGGGGACTACCCGTAAGCGAGAGCTCCGAGTTAAATTATAAAAACGAATTAACTGAATAACTTTTAAATTATTATTGCGAGGCATTATCCATGACGGGGAGTGGAAGAGGAGACTAAACTGCAAGGAGAAGCAGGGATAGGGGGAGGGTGGGAAAAGTCAGAACCAGAAGTATAAATGGCACTCACACAAACTTCAGTGTATGGACAGAAAGACCTAAAGACTGCAGGGTGTAGGGGACGAATTGCATCGAAGCATCCACCACATGCACAGGTAAGAGATGAATGAAATCTGGTGTTTCCTGGGCATCCCCTCCAGCTCTCAACTATCTTAAAAAATACAATCTTGAACCTTGTGGAAGACTGACAGCACAGTGCTGCCTGAGTTTGAGCAGCCCATAAGGACTAGTGGCCTTTGCTACTGGCCCTTACTAATGCCATGCACATCATACTTTCAGGGGCACTGATTCTCATATTAATGCCCTACCAACTCCCTGCCCAGGGCTGTCCCTTTGCTTTGACAAATCCAGAACCCTTGTCTTAGCCAGATGCATAACTTATAAAGTTTAGAATAGGTGCTGCGAAACAGAAAATGCAAAAAGCAACCAGTTCAGTTTTTAACCTGTACAAATGAGATGGGCTCTGTCAAAGTCACAGAGCCATCATTTAAAGGATTTTAGTATTATTAGCCTCTTTTAGTATTATTCCTTTGTTTGAACAATTTGTTGTTGTTGGGGCTCCCCACCCACCATGTCTGCCTCCTCACCCTCATGGTCATATCTGAGACTGCTAAATTACTTTGAAAACCAGAAATTTGATAAAGTTTACTAAGACCCTTGAAAAACTCTCAGTAAACAGACACATGTGCATACTGCATGGCATGTATACATAGGTGTCTGTGCCCAGTGGAAGGGCTGTGATGCACAAACAAGAAGGAAGTAGTGACTCACAGGATGTTTTTGGCTTGCTTCTGAGAAAGCAATCAAACTCTCCTTGTAGAGTAGGCTACAGAAGTATGATGTTTCTTGGGGATCTTGGGAGTAGCAGGAGGACAGCCCTATCACTACCACCACTGTTGTGACTTCCACTAGGCAAGGCAGTGTGGGAAGAGCAAGCTGTCCCTCCTTTGTTCCTTAAATGAAATGTTCAGGTCCAGGGCTGTTAAACCAGCTCTTCTCACAACACTTGAATTCAGATTAAAAAGTGACTGTAAGCAGCTGGGGAGTAAAGTGTGAATAGTCTGTATGCCTCAAAAATGTTCCCAGAACCTGACTAGGTAGCCAGATGGGGCTAGGTAAAAATAATATTGCTAGGACTGAAATCTCTGAAGAGTCCTTTAGCTCTACAGTGAGATATATTCCACAAAGCAGACTACTCTTCCCCAGTCTCACACACAGGCTGTGGCTGGGCTACTTTTCATGTACAATCTCTCTGCACATCAATATCCTGCCTTTGACATTTTTCTCTACATAGCAAAGGAACACATCTTCAGGATCACACATGGAAGAGACTCCCTACACAAAAAGCCAGTTGCTTATCTAGCTCATTAAGAGAAGTAGCTTCCCCACCTCCAACAACCAAACTGAAAACAGACAAGCATGAATACTCAGCAGATCAGCACATACATAAAACAGAATTTTGTCCTAAATGCTGATCTCAGATGTAGCTGATTTCTACAAATGGGAAGTTCTCCATATGCTATGAGCTACACTAAAAACAACCTCCCAATGTGTTCAATATCAGAAATGCTAGAAGCACGTTAGAAAATACAACAGAGCAGTATGTACTAGGAATGAAATCTGATGGAGACAACTGGGCCTTTCTATCCACAAAAAGTTATCATTCTCAGAATTTCTGCCCATCCATTACAGATACTACTTAGCAAATTTCAGTTTTAACAGGCAGTTTTTAGTGATTTACAATACACATCTGTACTTTTTTATATACATAAATACATCTCAGCATAGGAAGGATATGGACCTATTAGAGAAAGTCCAGAGAAGGACCACAAAAATAATGAGGAGGTGAAGCAGCTCTCCTGAAAAGGCCTGAGAAAGTCGGGGCTGTTCCACCTGGAGAAGAACAGGCTCCAGGGAGACCTTTTTGCAGCCTTCCAGTACTCAAAGAGGGCCTATAAGGAAGATGGCAACAGGCTCTTTAGCAGGGCCTGCTGCAAGAGGACAAAGGGCAATCATTTCAAACTGAAGGAGGATCAATTTAGATTAGATATAAAGAAAAAAATCTTTTACAATGAGGGTGGTGAGACATTGGAACTGGCTGTTCAGAGAGGTGGAAGACACCCTATCCCTGAAAACAGTCAAGTTCATGTTGGACAGGACTCTGGGCAATCTGATGTGGTTGAAGATGTCCTTGCCAATGGCAAGAGGAGTGGACTAGAGATCTTGAAAGGTCCCTTGCAACTGTTCTATGATTCTACATGCATGGGTACATGTTGTACAATACAGCTGCTATGTGATGGCTTTGCTATACCCTCTTTTCAGAACTGTTCTGCCTTTAGCACCTAAACCACTCCTGGTCAATGGATGAATCTGAAATCTGCAAT
Source organism: Polioptila caerulea (assembly GCA_013397295.1). NCBI lineage: Eukaryota > Metazoa > Chordata > Aves > Passeriformes > Certhiidae > Polioptila > Polioptila caerulea. The sequence goes on from VYXF01008334.1 coordinate 375,759, forward strand.
AATTAGAGCCATTGAAACATTTTCAACAAAATTTTTCCACCTGCCTTGTGATTCTGAAGACAATTTTAAAGGGCTCATAAAATTTTGAGAAAAGTAAGACTGCCTAAAAGCTTAAATTATGTAAAAAGGAATGGATTTTTACCGAAAAAGATTAGGGATCTGTAAAGCAAAAGTGGCAAAAAACTTTCAATATTAAGAACTTCCAGATAAGACAGTCCATGATTCAGATCTGAGGATGATTAAAACTTTTTACACATGCTTCTGCTGCACAGAGCATTGCAACTCCCCTAGTATTTATATAAATGCAAAAAGCATACATAAATCTTTAAGGAGCAGAGAAACACTATCCGAGTGCCTTGGATATCATGTGAAGTAACAGGACTTTATTCCTGCATCTAAGAGTGAGAGTTTTTCAGCTTCTCTTGGTTTTCTTCTATTTCAGTGACACAATGGATCTTGGAAGCAAAGGAAGAATCCACTGCACCATGAGACTCACCTGCTCTCTCTTACTCATGGCAGTGTTCTGTGTGACACCTTTCCTCTGCCACAGCCAAATCGATCCGCTGGCTCTTGGGCGGGCAGACCCCCAGTGCTGGGAATCCTCCTCAGCTGTTTTACTAGAGATGAGGAAGCCTCGCATCTCTGACTCTGTCAGTGGCTTTTGGGACTTCATGGTCTTTCTGAAATCCTCAGAGAACTTGAAACATGGGGCTTTGTTCTGGGACCTGGCCCAGCTCTTCTGGGATATCTATGTGGACTGTGTGCTCTCCAGAACCCATGGTCTGGGGAGAAGGCAGCTGGCAGAAGCTGAGCAGAAGATGGCTACTCTACATTCTCAGTTCACAGGGAGAAACCAAGGTCACTACTCCTTTACAATGTGTCTAATGGGCAATAATAAGAGTCTAGTGGGAAAGAAAAGAGACTGAGGCCTATTGTGCTATGTGGTAATAATACAGAAACAGAGGACAGTGCTGTGCAAAAATCCCCTACTCCTCCCAGTGAAGTGTAGAGCTGTGTTTATGGTCAGTTATGGGAGCTCAGTAAAAATTTGACCTCCAAACAACCTGAACTCCAACAACAGCTTTTAAGTTAGAGTTTGATAGGGCAGGAAAAAAGAGCAGAAAGTTTAACAGAAGAGGATTCAAACAAAGAAGGCAGCTCAGCAACTGAATATAACAATATATTCTTCCACACCAGCATTTTTACCACAGTTGAGCTATGGACAGGCTAGTTCTGAACTCCCCATTCTGAGAGGAATGCATTGCACTGTGCTGTTGGGGAGAGTGGCAGCCTTTTGGCAGAAGGGTAAGGGTATGTCTACAGCCATTAGCTATTTTCCATTTCCATACTGGTAACTTTACCCAACACACGATGGAAACAGACCTAGGACTTAGATGCATGCAGGCCTTCAGACACAGCTACAGCTCCAGGAAGAACACCACTACCTGTGACACTGAATGCTGCAATTCTAGTCCCCAGGGTCCCAGGCCCCTCTCCATATGCATGTCAATTACCATCATTCCCAAAAGGGAGATACAGTATAGCTTTTCCTAAATCTCAGTCCCTTCCAAGGCTTCAGTTCTGATCCTGCTACCAACAGATACATCCTTGCCTGGAGAATATCCACTTTCAGATAGAGGTAGGTGCTCTAATTTGATGGAGAGGTAGAAGTGCTGTTGCCATCACCAACAGTGTAATGCAAGGGCCCACAGTGAGAAGGCAGAACTGCCTTTACACTTCAATGGATTGAGACCTTTATCTCCACTTCCTAGAGCAGTGTCTCAGTTATTAAGATGTTTGGGGGGAATGTTCATGGAGTAATGAAGAGTCTCTCTGAGCAAGTACCCATTAGAGTGTCTCTGAAAAATGGACTTGAATTCAGGGTTCTCACACCCCAGGGACAATATACCACTGGACCATCCCACTCTTGCCCACAAACCAAAAATGTTTTTGAGTATTGAAAGCTAGAATCTGGAATAGGAAGGACTGAGAGGTCCTTACCCTATTACCTACAGGCAGCATCCTGAACTTTGAGATAGGAGTCGAGTTTGAATCAATCCCCTCAGACTGAAAAACTCACACACACAGGGTCAATTTCTAAACTAGGAATCAAACAACCACTACCTGCAATTTAAAAAGCAAGGACTGGATCCTATCCAGCTCTGCAAAGAATCTGAGCTCTGACTGGATCTTTACTGTGTTGGCATGCGGCACAGAACCCACTTTTGATTTCCAAGTGGTCTTAGACATCAAGCAGGCAGCAAGTTGCTCAATTCTTGGCAGACTGACACACTTTTGGGTGCAAACAGAACACAGCTTTAGACACACAAGGCAGTAGTATTGTCAAAAACTGAGATAACCCACCAGGTTAAAGCACCAGATTAATTTTTGTTTGGGATTGCAGCTTTGAATATCACTATTTAAACTTCCACTTAGCCTTTTGTTTACATCTGGCTCTACATATCTATATCACACTGTGATTTTCCTAAACAAAGAGCTTTTGTTCCAGTCAAGATTAAAGAGTAACCGTCTGATGTATTTTGAAGAATCAAAGAAAGGTTTTATGATAAATTCTGCCTATTCTTCACTCTTACACAAAGAGATTTTAAGTACTACTAAGTATTCACACCCTCTTTGTTTTGTGACTTGTAATCAGTTAATCTGGTTTCTCTGTACAACTGACTAACATCAGTCTGTAGCAGGCAGCTTATAGCAGTGACAGCCTAATTTTTTTTTTTTAGAGGAGCTATCTAACTTCTCATCCAAGTCTCACAGTTTCTTAACAAAGCCAGGGGTTTTAATCTTTGTAACCTGTGATCCTACTGCCTTATTTCACCAGTCAAAGTAGAAATCAATTGGTAATAATTGCAGATAGAAATCGCATAGGAAATAATGAGGAACAGAATTTGCACTTCTTATGCTTAAAGAGAGGTACAAGCCTGTTTTCTCAGCCCCATGAGCACCACTAACAGCACTTAAATTACCTTGTGTACTTCACATCTACATGGGCAGGTATAAATAGCTTTCAGCAGGCTTGTTCCAGAAATCCAAAAATAAAACCATTTTTTTTGCTTTATACTGTTGCTTCTGCAACAGTTGATAACTTTATTGCTTCATACCAAAGTTTTTAATCCTATTCCATGTAAATAGTTAAAATTTCAATCTGTTTGGGGTTTGTTTAGTTATTTTACTTGCAAACAGGATCATAAGTCAGGAATGAGGAGTTGCATTCTGTAACCTGCATTCACTGTAGTTCCTTAAACATCACTGAACTGGAAAAAGCAAGACAGAAATCTGAACTTGGCACAGAAACACTGATGTTAGAGTGTTATTATCAGCATTACACTTCAGAACTAATGGACAAATCCTATTGGTGAAGATCGAGAATCAGGAACTCTTTTAAGGAGAAAAAAACAGTCTCCAAGTAAAAAAAACCAAACAAAACTACTTTATCATATCTTAGAGGCAGTTACCATACTTGGTCCTCCTGGGAAACAATTCTCTTCAAGTGTGCACCAAGAATTGGGAGAGGAAGCCCAGTTTCAGACTTACAGATTCAAACACTATTTTCTGGACCAGTCTAGTCCTCCCAGGCTTTTGACTGTATTCACAGTCTGAAGATACTCTTAAACTTTACACAATCCATAAAAAAGACTACAAAATCAGAACAGTTGAATATGAATAATCTGACAACTGTCTCAATCCACCTAAAATCCTACTTAACCCAGAAGCATTTCTTCCCTAAATATTCTACAGAGAAGTGTTAATCAGCTTGAAGCAGAGACAGGGAGAGTTTTTCAGCTACCTGGCCAAGCTGTCTTTAGTAACTCATCCCTTTCCCCTAAAAAAATTCAAATGCTATGAAAAAGCAGGTTTCAGAAATGTATTTCCAATCTATTACAACACTGTAGTTACATTACAGTTATAACAACTCTTAACCAAAATAAGACTTCAGAACCACAATGAAAACATAGCTTTGGTACTCACAGCAATCTTCCTGAAGGGCAGCTGTACAAGAAGTTCCTCCTCAAGAAGCCACATAGCACATTCTCCCTAGAAACATCTGAAGACTGCAGATCCAAACCCTCGGCCTCTTTTCTCCTTGCCCAGCAGTGCCACTGCCCCTTCCCACTCAGTGGCCTCAGCTGTGCACACCTCCCTCACAGGTGCAGGTGATCAGGCTCAGCCCAGCCCTTGCACCTGGCCCAAGACAGACACAATTTGCTGTTCCCAACTCTCCAGGGTGCCTGGGGGGTAGTGGGGCAAAGGCTATTGTACAATTGAGGTCTGGTAAATAGGCAGGTATTGTGTTAATCAGTTACTTTTTCAGAAGACAAATAAGTCTAAAAGAAAGAAAACCAACCTGGTGCCTTTAAGAGATCATTGCAAAGAAAATGCCCCATAGTTCCTCAAGGGAATAACAAATGTGCTACTAGACTGTGAGAGATCTTGCCCATGGTGCAGAGAGGTTGACCACAGCCCAGTGAGTTAGTAGGATTCTGAACAGACTTAAGCACTTTGACTCTGCTAATTACAAGTAGAAGAGTTTTAGAAGACTAAAGGAAAAGGTCCATACTAGTAAAAGATCAAAGTGAGTTGACACTGAAAGGCAACACGTGGATGGAGGGATATGGCTATCAACACAGCAAGAGGCTTGGGGGCAATGCTGATAAAATGAGGCCCAGCAGCAGCTAAAGGCAGAGGAAACACAGATTGGGAAACTGAGTATTCATCTGCTCTTTGCTGTTTGGAAATTATTTACTCCCATGCATTTTTATGTCACTTTTCAGGGACATTTTCTCATATTCAGAGGTCACCAGTTCTGAAGAAGAAAGACTCATTTGAAGATTTGATAATCTTCCACATACATAAAAGTAGATCTATATTACTTGGAAGAATCATTGGACAGCTAGGAAAAAAGAGGAAATTACACATTTAGCCTAAGACTTTTATTTGTAGATAATTTTTAACTATTTCTCTTTATTTTTTTGCATTTTAATCCCCATTGATGTCAATTTATGTGGCAGAAGAAGGCATGTAAACTCAAGCACTACATCTCTGATTAATTTGAGCTTATGGGTTTTCTTAATTACCTATGAATTTAGTCTCCTTACTAAACTGCATGATTTATAAGCAGTTGCCTACTTTAATCTGTGTGTATTTCAGGCTTTTGGTAATACATGTGATCTGTTCAAACTATTGTCTTTTGGGTGCCACAACAGGAAATAACTGATCCTTCAATAAAACATAGACAAGCAGAGAAGGAAGTTGTCAAAAAGTCTCCACTGGCTCCAAGACAGGATTAGAGAAGAGATGGTGATGTTGGTTGTATGCAGAGCTGTACACTTGTACAGAGCAACCCCTGCTCAGAGACATCCTATTAAAGAAAAATAGTACATATTTCTACATGAAAAATACCTTCCAAGAATGTTTTCAGTTTTCCAGTAAAAGAGTTAACAGATTTTACCAGCTCCCCTGCTTTCACACTTAAAATGTTTAATCACAAAAATTCTCATACATAACTTGCATTTGTTTCTTTTTTAGTTTACAAGCTCTTTTTCTTCCAACTCTTACTGATAACCCTAATAGGCAATTTGACATTAAACAAATGCAAAACAACTCATGGCAGGTAACATTTGATTGCTTTTGTGATATAAATTATTTCCATTGCCAGACTGGCTGGATGAAACTATGAATTTCATCTTTCCAGGGCTGTGACATTTAGTTGTTCATCCAAAGTTTCTCTCCCTGACCGTGTTGCAATATTTGGTGGGTTTTTTTTCTTTTTCCCAAATGCCCACAGAAAAACAGGTTTCCTGATTATTCACCAAGTTGCAGAAATAGGTTCAAGTAACAAAATGTATAAAGAGAACTTGAAATTGTTACTGTCCTGAACAAAACAATGCTTAATCACAGTCCCATTGAGGGAAATCCTGACTTAAGGAAGCAAACAAAAAACTCTAAGAGGGTTAACAGCTTCAATGGCACTGAATTTCTGCTTCAAGTTAAGCATGCAGCAAACTGTTTACATTTTCAAGAGAGGAGAGAATACTTAAGCAGGATAAACACAGGAACACAGTTTATTGTACTCAGCAACAGACCCCCAGTTGCAGCCACAGCCTGTGAGAGTGCTTTTCTACCACGTGGCAGGGCAGCAGGAGCATTGTTAGACAGATCTGCTCTCTCCTCTACTGATTTTGTTAATTACATTATTGTAATATACCTAAAAGCCTCATTGTTGCAACTTCGTATCAAAATAAGAGAGTTTTCACTCACAGTCCCTACAGCTTCCAAGACCAGCACCTGACAAAGAGTGTTAAGGGCTGGATGCCTCAGCCCAGGAGGATTGGTATTGGAGTAGAGCAGATGTTACCTGCTCCTATATGCTCCCAAGCTCTAGCAAATGTGAAATCAGACAGATTGTTTGAACAGGTCCTGTTTAACTGAGATGATTTTCCACAGGGCCCTGTAGGCAGATGTTAGTGCTTCTGCTTTAGTTAGGTCCCACCTGCAACAACAGGATCCCTTAGGAAACGGCTCATGGCAGCTTTCTTCCTCCCTTCAGACAGAAATACCACTATGGGCCAGGATGATATTGAGCTTAAATGAATTTGCAATACTTCTCTGCTTCAGTAAGCTTCTTAATTAATAGGCTGTAGCAAAATTCAGACTTTGAGGCACAGGCTGGAAAGGATGTGGAGACAAGACTGACAAAACAGATGAATCTCTAGGATAGATCACACTATGAAGAACATTTACAAATTGCTGATGTAAAGAGACAATGTGTTATTAATTGTGCTGAAATAAAAAAGGGGATGCAACTAACTACTACTGCAAGTGATAGAGTACAAGTGATAAAAGAGTGTCTATATTAAAAAACAAAGCAAGGGCTCTCAGTACAAGATGAAAGTAGATCTGCTATACAGGAACATTTAAAAATGTCACTGTGTTTAAAGACAGGATATTGCCTCCTAACACAGTTCTTTATGGCAGATCTTTGAGTGAGCTAGGATTGTTTTTGCAGATACTGTTCCTGGCTTACTGTTTCTCAGTCAGAGTGTGTCGGAAGAAGGATGGGATGAACATGTCTGATTGAAGTCCCTTCATTGTCAGCTGAACTGAATAACAACAAAATAATATAATAAAAAGATTTTTATAATAAAAGACCACAGAAATAAAATAAAGACCTTGTACAAAATAAAGACCTTGTCCTTTTCATCTTAAAGGGATCTGTGAGCTAAACAACTGCTTCTTAGCATGGGAAACAATTCTTTAAGTCTTTACATACTGACATGAGAGAAGAATTCGTGGTAGTTCAGGAATATCTATTTGTAAGAATTTGTGCTCCAGGTCTGTTCAGTGTTGCTTCAGACCAAACCAGCATTTGTCAGTTGCTACTGTTTCCAACCAAGTTTAATTCAGATGCAGGCACCAGAAGGAGCTTTAAAGCCTCATCAGAAGCCAATGGGTATCTTCCTATAATCAACAATTAGGCTCCTTGGATTGCTGTATGTCTCTTGGCACTGGCATATTGCAAAAGCTACTAAGCTTCTCTCTCACAATATGTTTATTTATGTTATGATATGTGTATATCCACTTTCCAATTACCTCATCACTGTTTGTTCTCTGGGGTCCTCCCTCCTCCCTCAATAAGTTTCTTTTCTTTAATTTTCACCCTCTTTACACTTCCTTTGCTGGAGACAAACCATTTGTCAGCTTGCAGTAGCATACCATTATTTCTTGCAGTAAATTCTTGAGTGTTTGCAGTATATGTAATTCAGGCTTCCTTTGCCCAAAACTAGCAGAAAGAATGAGGAATGTTCATTAATCTCACTACCACAGTGTAAGGTCTTTCAAGAAGAGGCTGAGGTGCTACCAACAGAAAATAAGATTTCTAGCCTCTTTAATGAGTCAGGCAGACTCTTTGTCTTGATGATTATAACCCATTCTGAAAAATACAACACAAGGAAAATGTATGCGGAAAATCTTCATGGAGTTCTGCTAAGCAGCTTTTCTTAAGCCCTATGCTTTTCATTGGCCTTTTCAATCACAACAGCCTAAACACTGTTTGATTTTATAGGAAACAAAGCTTCAGAATATAAAATTTACCTAACTTTTCTCCCAGAGCTTCCGAAATATTTTGTTTTCATCTGAGTAAAATTCATTTTCTTTGTAATCACAGAAAAAATCCTGTAAAAACTAGGACTATTTTCTTTATTGGAAAGCCGGTATTGTTTCTGTGACATAACTAAAATCCTTAAAAGTATGCAAATTTTCTTGAACCATAACTGGTTTTAAGCATATACAAACATACTTATTCACTATTTTTATGCACCTTCTGCCAAAGAGTGATAGTAAATAACTGACTGTATTTTTTTTTCTCTCTGAAGTGGTACTGAATGATTTCTATTTCTCAGGTCTTTAAAATCCTTCTGTACATTACAGGAAAAAAGGTTTTCCTTGTTGCTGGCATCAACAAGAAATACAGCACCATTCCAAGGAAATAACTTGGCCACAGGATATCAACAGCTAAAGAGAGAGAAATGGGCAATTGTTTTCACTGCTGAGGAAGTCACAGCATGGGAGCTGGAAATCACCAACAGAAAAGGAACATAGCTCTCCAAAATGTTCCTGGTGAAGTCAGTAAATGCAGAAATCTGTCGTGCTGTGTTATTATGAGTAACATCTGAGACGCTTTAAAGAGTCTCTTTTAGGAGACATGGCATCAATTACCTTAAGTAGTTCAGTGAAGTTGTAAGGTGAATGGTAGTTTCCATCATTTACAAGCTGGTGAAATTACTTGGTTGATGAGGTCAGAAAAGGACCTGCAAACACGCTCAGCTGTAGAGAAGAACTCCTGGTGCAAAGCAGTTTGTTGGGCTGAAAAGTAGAACAGATTTTAAGTCTTTCCAAGCTTTTCAATGCTTCCAGAGCACTAGAAATCTCTTTAGAAATCTCTAAGATAACTCTGTAGAAACACCAGCTTTTTCTGTCATATTCCTTATTACATCCTCATTATCAAAAGTGAGGCATCCTGGGTGTTGAACAAAGTTCTGCTGTGTAAGACCATTGATTACAGAGGGATTTTGTACTGCTGGAAGTCTCCTAGGACTAGAGTTATAGTTACAGCATCACAGAAGTGGCAAGAGCAAAAACCTCTTGTGCCCTCCCCAAGTTTAAGTTTGCTCCTTAATTGACTGCCAAGACTGATTATCTCTTAGGAGCTTTTACTCATCCAGTTCCAAATCAGCCCAACATTAGGGGCTATATTTGGAATATGCTCTACCTCGCAATATAGAATAATACTACAAAGGCTAAAGCAAGATTCTGAGTTTCCTCTGAGGATTACATGATTATGAACAATATTATAGAGTAAACAGGATGGAGGTAAGAAGACAGTGTCAAGATAACTGGAGAGCTTATACCTGGTTGGGTTTGGAAAGACAATGTGTCCTTCAGTTTCATCATTAGCAGTTCCAATTCCTCTCTGACTTCCTTCTCCTCAGGTGGTACCTGCATTGCAGTGGGAATAAGAACTGTATTCCCCATTCCACTGAGAGAGTTTTCTGTCAGTTTAGGTGGATACGTTTGTTTCTCTTTTGCTTTTTCATACTGTGCCATAAAGGGTTTGTCACTCTGCAGGGATACTGATTCCAGTGGGTCATCTGAGAACATAAAGTCCACTGCAGTGGGAACCTCAGGTGTCTGTAAAAGCTGCATTCTATTTACAGAGTTGGAGGGATTCAAAGGTTTCTGTTCTGCACATGTTCTGGAAGTAGGCCTTATTTGGGCAGGATTTAATTCACTCTGCATTCTCCTTTCCAGCAGAACATGTGGATTTCTTGCCATTGTATTATGACACTGTGCAAAAGGATACTCTGATGACTGCAACATGGTCTACAATAAACAAAACACAGAAAATACATTGTAAAAATAATTGATATTTCAGTTTGTCAGTAGTACTAAAACAACATTGCAGAAAATGCTACAAAAATGCTGTAGAGGGAAAATATGTAAGCATTTTCTGTGAAATAAGGGCCTTTTAAGAATCTCAGAAATAATTCTAATTATAAGAAACACTACAATTGAAACAAAATATTTTCTATAATATGTCTGTTCTACATCCCCATATGTCTGTAAAAGACAGCAATTAGGAACGACATTTTATTTATTCAATGCCAGCACTTCGACTCTTCTCTGAAGAACAGACTGCAATAAAGTATCTAACACTTCTGTTGGAAACTCTTTTTGGAATATGCATTATTTTCATTGCATTAGTATTTAAATGTGCTAACTTGGATATCTGTTCTAGATGCCAGATATGCACAGAATGACAAGAAAATCCCCACTGCAAAAACCTTATCTGCTTTTTCTGAAGAGAAGAACCTAAGATGACTGAAAATACAAGTGGAAGGTGCATGAAATGGTATTAAGAGTGCTGGTCTACAGGAAAAGCAGTTGTTAGTGTTCAGTAATGGCTCATAGCTGTGACAGTTCTTGATATATGTCTCTATACCTTTACTTCTTCCTTCATGTGCTGCAGTGTCATTTGCAGGTTTTCATGGCTTACTCTCAGTCTTTGGAGTTTTGCCTCTGTTTTACAGCTTTTTTCTTCCTGGCAGTTATGAAGAAATTGCATTTTGTCCTTCCATTTGTTGAACTGCTTCTTCATGTACCTACCAGAGATAGGGTGGGTGGGATTTTTGCTAGACCAGACATTAACAAATATATGCAGTCATGAAAATGAGCAAACACTTTAGCACAAACTTTATCCCCTTTACTAGTTCAGGAAATTTTGGTCAGCTTTGGGATTACAGGGCAATATTTCAGGAGCTGGACCGCATCCATAGAACTAGCAAGAACGTTGGTATTCCAGATGAGGAGATATGAGAGCTGAGTAGAACTGTGGCCAAGACTGAACCTTGCATCTAGGAATTTTACCTTTCCCACAAAGGTGGCTGCAACAGGAGAGACATTAGCAGTCCCTCTGTATAAAAGCAAACTACTTGTAGCAACTTCCTGACCTGCAAAAGATTCCCATTACATGCCTGGGCAACAACAAAGTAAAAACAGCTTCTTTGATAAACCGCTTTGATAGAGTTTCTTCTTGCTCATGGTACTTTCCACAGTTTCTTTAATGATACCAATAGCTTCTGCACAGGCCACTTGTCCTTGAAAACACACTCTGATTTTTGCAACCAGAAGTGCCACCCTCCCATGCATATCAGAGATTTAGAAATTAACTACTCAGAGCACATTGTGACAGAAATACCACATACAATTCTGTTCTAGTTGTGGTTTCTCTAAGAAGTCAGGGTAGAAATAGTTTTGCTTTCCTCACAGCTGAGGTGCAGACAGTAAAGTTTGTTTACAGTAATAAACCAACTGCTTCATATCACAGATCTGAAACAGTTATCTGCCTTGCTTAGTTACACTCAGAAGTTCACCTGATTCCTTTCTTTTGGTTATGCTTTGGCTTAGAGACAACAGCCCCATCAGTTTCACTTGAATTGTGCAAGATCTGTCTGAGTGGAACAGCAAGTCAGACCATTTAAAATTAAAATTAATACTACAGTGGTCCCTTACAACAATATTTAAGGGCCCTTCACTATAAAATGCTGTCCTCCTTCAACTAACTCAGAGCCCAGTTCTGTGAGCAGACAGGTGAATGCTGGAAGCTGGTCCACAAACAAGAATAAAGAGCTTCCCATGAGTAATGTGATTCATTCACCCAGTTCTATGATAAGCTCTGGGTCAGAGCAGCATTATAGGAGCAGGCATCCCAAATATCCTCTCAACGATTGCTAATCTAAAAGAAAGCTGAGGATCTTTGCCATATCTCTATTATCCCAAGTGAGAACAGACTCACAATGAAGCTGCAATTGTTTAGCTCTAATCTTGGAGTGCCTTTGTGTGAACTTGGGGCACCAATTGTACTTGGAATGAAACAGAACAGGAACAGAGGGAACTGAACATACTAAAGTAAATAAAGAGAGTAGATTCAGGATTGAATTCTACGCTTCACTGTAATTCCATCACTTTCAGTGCTCATAGGCGTGGTTATATAGGGAGCATATTTATATACAACGACAAAAATGAAGGAGGGGAAGGCAAAAATGCAAGTAAAGGTAAGCATCGTTGCTCACACACCAACTTCCCCCCTGACATGTCACCCAAGCAAACAAGCCTCCCAACAGACTTTTAATTTAGGAATTAATATTTTACAGCATCGAAGATTTGACTATCAGAAGGAACTTCTGTGATAAACCATTATACCAATAGTTATTGTATTCAGACTATTAATCTCTACTTGATGTACAGCATATTTTTTAGAAAGAAATTCTACTTTGATTTAAAAGTTTCATGCAAATTATGAAATTTGTTTTCATAAAGACTTCTTAAGGGAAAAATTTGAAAAAGTATGCTATTTTGACATGTTTATGTGGATGAAGATCTTTTTGCCTAAAAATTACTTTTAGAAATGTAAACCAGCAATTGCAAAAATGCTGATGAAAGCAAACCAAAATGTTTTGTTTTGCAATTGTTTTTCCAGTGATCTTCATCTAAAATTTTTGTTGCTTAGTTTTCATTATTCATCCTTATTTGACAGGATTTTTTAAATCTCCAAAGTATGGAAAAATCATCTGTCTTCTAGCCCTCCAACTGGAGCAGCACTGCCCACCAGTCTTCAGTCAGTGTACTACTGCATTTACATACCTGCTGTCACTCTGAATGCTTTTAATGGATTCATGCATTTTTAACACGTCTGCTTCAAGAGAGGCTATTGCCTAAAACAAAAAGAAGTATCTGTTCATAACTTTACCAGCAATAGCATTTCATTTTTATATGCAAGTTTTATTATGGGAGTGCATGGCAAATTTTGGATTTGGTCGGTTTTACAGATTTGCTAGTTAACCATTTTAATTTAATGTATTACAATCAACCAATGCATTAAAGTATTTCTAATGGCTGGAAAATTTATTCTATAGAACAAATTCTTTGTTCTATGACAAATTTAAGTGTATGAGAATTTGTTTGAGGAAAGCAAAACAAAATCCATATTCCCAAGAATTTCTGCGAAATGGAATATTCTAATTTGGGAACAATCTCTCCCAAGTCCCACAACTGCTTTGAGACAAGGAGGTGGAGAGAGAGACTGTATGTAGAAGTGAGAAGAGAAACTCCTGGTCTTTAGGTGGAAGTAGCACTCTCTGGACCATGCAGAGAACAGTAGCCCAGAAGTCAGAGACACAAACTCTTTACAGCTAAGCCACTTTTGAGGCATGATATAAGCTGGGCAGGAATCAGGGCTGCCAAGAGATTATGAGATTAAGTTCACCCAGGACCTCCATATTCATGGATTCTATTAAAAGCAACCATTTGACTCCACATCTCTTCAATCAAAGTGAAAATAATCTACATAATAACCTTAGAAAATCTTACCTATAAATCTCAGAAATCAGTATGTAACTGCTCAAAAGGAATTCTCAGCCCAGAGAGAAAATAAACAAGAGAGCAATGCACCTGACAGAATCCCAGCACAGGGATGCAAGTCCCATCCTGCTGTTTTCTAAGATGACAAATGCCAACCGTCAAAATTCTATGTTTAAGCAATGTCTGCCCAGAACTCCTGGCACCATGCCTTGAGCTGGGCAGCAGAGCTCTAAAAGACGGGTCTTCCAAAGGGCAGCAGAGGAGTAGCAGCCAAAGGAGTGACCTGACACACAGAGGTTAGTTCTGTGTTACTGCACCCCTTGGCTCCTGGGAAGAACAAGATGAGTGGATGACACAAACTGGTTTGAACTCAACCCAGTGTTCCCTGTAATCTGAGTAAGCAAAGTGCTACCAACCTCTCAAAAAATATAGAAACAAAAAACTGCTATGTACTTATTTTTAGCTACAATGTCCTACCCACTCTTTTAGCATTCTTTGTTTGGAGGGAAGCTGGGAGTGGATTAATGGAGACCTTTTGTGCATTAGCTATTTTAGTTGGAGTGGACACTGCTCTGGGTTCATCCTAAGAGGGCCCATTCTGTCCTCTTGCTATTTCCATGGTAACAAAAATGGCCTGAGTCAAATAAGAATTCAGGTATTCTTCTTTGACATTTGCTTGCAGTAGGAAGACATGATGGCCTTTTTTACTGTCAGAATAGTGAGAGGACTCCAGACTCATCTAGACTTTAGCGTGCTGCTCTACAGCAACTCAAAAACCCCAAAGCAAATATTCTTATGTGTGCTTCTGGAGGTCATGGAAGTCAAGGAGTTTTAGTCACTAATCTTGGGAAGAAAACAAATTCAAACCTCACTAAGTTTCCAGATTCCACATTTTTCACCATAATTGAGGAATTAACAGAAAGGTGAAGCTGACCATTACATTTTCATTGGAATTAGAAGGCAATTAGATAATTAACTTACTAGGTCTTCTACAGCTTTAGCACTATTACTACTTCATGTTTTGCTCACCTGAGCTATTGTCTTGCCTTGCTCTGGTGTCTTGTTATTCTCACTCTTCTGCATTACAGTCCTGTTTTCAGGTATGAACATGGGTGACTCTGGGACACAACTGTCCACTGGGAAAGACTCATTTTCAGGACCAGGTAGTGATGAAGCACTGAATTCCACAGGAGGACTGTATACCAACAGGGAAGTAATGAGTTTTGATCACATGGTTTTGATGCCCAGAAAGATCCACATGCAGAAAACTAATGCAGTATAAATAGACAGATGCGCTATTGACTAAGCAAGAAATAAAGTTTAGCTATGCCTGCTGCCATATTTTGGTTGAAAGAATGAAATTCCTGAAAACAAATTCCATTCTCCCAACAGAATCTCAGCAACAGGTCCTTCTTTCCACCCAGTTATTCTTTCCCAAGCAATTTGCTGCTTCTCTTTTTTGCTTCCTTTAGCCAAGAGTTAAATATATTAGGAAATTCAACTACAAAAAATAGCAAAATATCCTGCTGTTCAGTCCATCATGTGTTAGGAAAAGCCTAGATATTTATCAGCCTCACTGTGACACCTGTAACAGCAGCCCCAAATTCTTCTTTGTCTCATTGCTACCCAAGCAGTAGGTAAGCAAACTCCCACAGAATTAAAGAGAAATCTCGATTGCTTCCAGAAAGATTAAATTACATTCAAAATGATTAAATATTGTTTTGTTGCTGAATACAAGCAAGGAAATATTAGTATGAAAGATGTTTTGCATTTCACCACATTCCAAAAAAAAACCACTGACATAATATTCTCCATGAGGATCACTGTAACTATCATCCATCGGTCTTCCAGTATATAAAAAATTGTTTTCTAACTGAAAACCTACCAGAGTAGCACAAGCCAGTTTTATAAACAGATTTTTCTCCTCCTTCACATAAAGATGAAATTAATTGGAGCGGTCTGACCATTTTTCCCTATTTCAGCCTCACTGAAGCCTCATTTGGAGAACACGGGTGAGATGCAAGACAGTTGCTACATCTTAATACAAGTTGGAAGGAATCTCACCCTTTGTATGTTTCTAGTGTTAATCTCCTATAATCATTCCCTTCAGTTTCTATACCTAAGTATAAACTAAAATCTCATAGCAAGGAAGGAAAAACTATTGGGAAAAATCTCAACGTAACCTCCAATGATCATTATTAACCACCATCATTAATGGGAATACAGTAGTGACTTTAAATATTAACTAAAGCACATGAAACAACTGGTCTGAAAGAGGAATGGTGAGATCATCTACTTGCTATTGTGAGATTCCACAGGCCTGCAATTTAGTGGGACTTGAGTTGAATGTATGCCAGTGAACGCACTGTGGGTCACATGTGGAAAGTATTCACAGTTAATTTCCAATGGATTTGTCACAGAGGAGACGCTTAAAAGCCCATGCAGTTGTAAAGGTGGTAAATATTTGCAATGCTTGGCCCTAGACCGAGTATAAGAAATGAAATGGAGTGAAAGAGACAACATAAGGAAGGAGGGAAGCAAGACTCAAGCCTGTTACAAGACAACTGATCATTATGTTGTCAGCATGGTAACCATAGTTAAACTCCAGAACAATGCACAGCAACTTCTCAGTTATTCTCTCCCTTTTTAATAGAAAAATCATGACATGGTATCTGTCATAACAAAATCCCTTACTCAAAGGACATAATCAGGAAATATTCCACAGCCCGACATTCAGAGATTATAAATTCATCTGAAACCAAAACTCACAAAGTGTTTTTGTGAGCAGGGAAGTGCCTCTCCTCCCCTGACTCCAGAGCTGTCCTTCTCTGAGCCTCTTTTCTTCTGCAGCGCTCTTGGAACAGGTTGTTCCTGATGGTGCGGAGAAAGTGCTTCGCATTTGCCTTTGCTGACATCTATTGCAATGAGGGACAGTAAAGAAGAAAGTGACTTTTCAAACAGGTACTGCCCAGAAACAGACATATTCCAAAGCAAAAGTCCACCTGTTCACCATCTGATGAGGCTCATGGCTGCTATCTGAGCCCTAGAAGGGAAGCTGAAGTGGGTAATGCTGCAGGACTACAGGCAAGAGCAGCTACGATTCTTTTAGGCAAAATACTGCCTGGACCAAAGTCAGGCAGCCTGGAAATGCCTAACACAGGAGTTTGGTAGTTACAATGATTAAACTCACAGTCACAACATAATTCTGCTGACTAGTATCCAAGGAAGAAATACTTTTATACTTGTATGAAGCATTTGTAGATATAGTCCTCCAGGGTTCACATCCTCCTCTCCCAGAATACAGTAAAATACACATCCATTTATCACAGGAGTGTCAGGCTCATGTACAACAACTAAGCTCACACAAGGACACAAACCAGTTCTGCCCCAGGTGACTGCTGCAGAACATGGGGCAAGCCCTGACTGAACACACCACATGCCTCCTAGTGCTTCTCAACGTGGTAGTAACATTACCACAAGATGTCAGCACGGTAAGGAAAAACTCAGCTGATATTTCAAATCCCCACTCAACAGCTCAATCCCTGATAAAGACAGTGTGAAAACTTATCCGGGCAAGGACAGCATCTGCTAAGAGCGGGAGGTATGGGGATAGCAACCTACTGCTGGTTTTGTGTCCCACACAACAGATACAAAAATGGTATCTGTCACAGTGAGTAGCTTATCTTTTAAATTTTGGTATAGATTTTTGGCTGTACTGTAATATTTGGCATATAAAGTAATATTTACACGCTTCGTGTTAGAGTAGGGCTTCATAAAGGAAACCTAAATTCAGTGATTCAATTGCAACTCTGCAGCAACAATGTGGCTGCAATGCAGGCTGCAACATCTCCTGCCTTGCTTTATCTCTCTTGCCCTTCCTTCTGGTGCTTCCACAAACACACACTCCCATTCACTCTCCACTCACACTAATTTTAATGTCTATACTTAGAAATCTCTTCATGAGGACATCAGTTAACATTTGATTTTCCTACTTTCTCACAGATTGAGTATGAGGAAGAATATTTGGAGGACTGAACTGTTATTTTTAATGCAGATATTGAGCATTCAGACATAATTTCTCACTATGTTAGCAATAGGATTTTGCTTTCAGGAAGAGAGCAACAAAGTGGCAAGAGTTTAATGCTACCCCAGACAAAGGGTAACTATAAAAGCAGTCTAACAATCTTTAGTTTTAGTGCAGACATTGGCTGCCCAGGTATCTTTCACACTAACTGCAGAGGATTGGGAAGGAAAACAGGAAGTACTGCTTTCTAGGGAAACTTTCTTAAGTGCTTTTCAGCTCATTTACTGGAACAGAAGGATACTGTTATACAGATCCACAAAAACCCCATCTGCTGCTGTGTGCAAGATATGGAATCTCCTGCTCAAAGGAGAAGCTGGTCTTCCAAACACAAATACCCAGTCTTGGACTTTGCCACTAGTGTGATGATAGCACAGGTTGGTCCTGTAACAGAGTCCAGGTATGTGATCTCAGCGTGCTGCAGCACATGCTCCCTTTTTGTGCTGTATCCCTAACTGACAGAAACAAATGAGTCAGAAAGGTTTACAATAAAGTGGGAAAAACTGAAGACATTCAGAAAAGAGAGAAAAAGAAAGACATTTCATGCAGGAGTTTGTATAACTTTAGAATTAATTTATTTCTGCATGAGTCAGCATTGGGATTGGGATGAAGGAACATTGGGACATTGAGGGGACTTTTCATAGGTTTAAGGATTATCTGCTAACAGAAAACTTGCCATAAAACTCCTTAAGAAGAAGAAGAACTTGCACTGGGATATTTCATAGCTCTATTCAGTAACTTCAGAACAAAACACTCATTCTAAAGGTAGAGGCCTGCTTTTGTCCTTTTCCTGTCTCCCTGTTCCCAGACTAACAATGCTGATATGTCATGGCTGTTATGGCTAACACACACATAACTTTATAATGCATGTAGTTCAAGAATCTCCTGCCTACGTGCCTACATGAAGAACCTCAAGGGAAATGAATCGGTACAATAGGACTCTACCTGCACACAGTGTTCCACAACAGGATGTGATCTCTTATGTGGTTTGCAGAGACGGCCAGTGAAAAAGCAGGCTTGGCAAAGGTCAAAATTGAGGCACTTTAAACAGCGATACCTGTGAGGGAAAACAAAAGGATTTATTTACCTCCCCACAGGTGAGAACTTGGTGTAAGTAAGTTTGATTACTGGAAACCCAGATCCCTGGGCTCTGAAAAGCAAAGAGACATTTTTGTTAGAATAATGACTTTCCTCAGCATTCTCTGAATTCAAGTTATTTTGTCCAAATGATTGTTTTCTCCAAACCCACCAGTGGTTTTGATCTTATTCATTTGCTGCATTGAAATGCAGTCCATGGAAGAAACCATTGTTCTAGCACCATTTCCCATTTTTCAGAATGCAGTTACAACTTCTTATGCTCCTTATGCACCAGCTTACCTCTATTTGCTGCCCCCATGGAACTGTAATATTGACATAGGATACATAAACAAAAAACTAAAAATGCAAGAAACTAAACCTGCAAGCTTACAATTAGTGAGACTATAACAACAGTAAAATGCTTTTCTGAGCCTTCTGGTTAGAAGGTAATGGATAGTGTTCTTTTTATACAACTATACCCTTTTATACCATTACTTAGATGATCAAGATGCTAAGATGGAAAACTTAACGAGCCAGTTAATACAATTGGTTATAGGAAAAATAACTAAGAAATGAGACACACAGATTTAATCTGCTTTACCTTTGGACTGCCAGTCTACCTTTGGCAAGTTTTCATAGTCATGTCTCTGCTAGAGAGCTAAAGAGAAGTAGGATAAAGGCTTGACCATTAGACTGCAGTGGTTCTCTCTATCCCTCTTTTCCTGGTTCAATTTAGATTATGTCCAAAGTCTGTTACTTAGTACATCAGTTACAGCCTGTAAGGTATGCAAACATTGGTAAGAACTAATTATGTGGATGCTAAAGACCACTGACACACCTGATGCCTGTAATGGGAAAAACTTTGCAGACTCTGCATCTAGCTTGGTGAGAAACCATTTCAGTGGCTGATAATCTGTAACACGTAGGGAGCCACAGGAGAACAGCAGGCTCTGATCTCAGCCAAGACAGGAATTTTTCTTCAACAATAGCTGCATTCAGAACCTAGAAAAAATATATGTCTCAAGTTCATACATTCACTTGAAAAAAAACTGGTGGTTCATCTACAATCTCTAATAAAAGCTCTGATAATGGATTTTGCTTACATAAATTTTCCATTTGTGTAAAATGTTACTGGGATACAAAAGTTTTGGAATAAATGCAAGAGTCCTCAGTAGTACTTTACTGAGCATCTTTTCTATATATACAAATCCTCCCATACTGTGAGACCCATGATCAGCCCTGCTTCTTAAAAGTAGATACTTGGGGATGTGATGTGGTGATACACTTAAAGTCTTAATCAATCAGCAATATTCAGAATAATTTCCCAGGACATCAGAATTTCACTCACCCCATGGAAACAGTCATGAATCGCAATTTCCACACAAGACAGAGTGCAGCCTTCTCCCACAATGGCTGGGATCTATATCAAGAAGAAAAGCTCAGAAACACCTCAATGAAAAACAGATGTTCCCATCATGCTCTGCTGCGATGGTGACAGCACACAGATGGTGAAGTATCTATAGCAATGCCATCTTACACACTGTTCTGAAGAAAGCCCATTCATATTCATACCATCAGTTATGCAGTTTCACAGTTCAGGGTGTGTCAGAATGATTTGTTTCCAACTCACTGTAATGGATCAACATACTATGTTTCCACACTATAACACTGAAGGACACTGAGTTTAAATCTCAGAGGTCATTTTCAGATCCCATTTTCAGCACCAGTTCAGCTGGAAATACCTGTATGCTAAGGCAACTTGCTGCAACTACAAGCTATTCTAGTAAGGACAGACATCTCAAGTTTGGAGTTGCTTTCGGAACAGTTATATCCAGATGTTTCCAGGACTTGTTAGCTCAGGCAACATGAATGCACAGAGGATTCACTAATGCCAGTGGTTATTTTGAGGAAAGGGACAGAATTTGATTATTTTACCTACTTTGCATGATAGGTCCCTATGTCCACAGTGTCCTGTTAACTTCAGTCCCATAATATAATCAAACATAAAAGGGATCAATCATGATACCTTTTTTTCTCCTAGGTCAGTACACTTGTACAAAATCTGTTGTGTAACAGCATTTACAGTGACAGCAGCACTGACATTACCTGATTTAAGTCTGTTAACAGGCTTCTCAAGGCACTACGGGTAATCAAGGTATCCTTCCCATCAGGGACAGCATAAAACTGGAAGAAAGCTGAAAACAAGGGAATAAAACCTGGAATCCTGTCAGAGCCTGAACTGTCTTCAAGCTACCTCCAAACTGTTATGGTAATTGCAGTTTAACAAATAAACCCCCCAAGAAAATTTCACTTTATTATGTACCTAACAGGCTCTCAGTGACTGCTGTGACCATACTTCTCCCTACAGTGAGGGAAAAAGAAGGAAAGCAAGAAAGAAAGCAATGAACTCATTCCTAACATTAGGAAAATTATTTAAATATTTATACAACAAGTGCTCTATTTAAATAGTGAATTGCTAATTTGAAACCATGGGGTTTCTGTTCTTTTCTGCTAGGCAAATAGAAGCTCTGCTTAAACTTTACTATGACCTCCCCTGAGGCCCTTTATTGCAAAGATGGCTACAGATATTGATTGAAAAGCATTATTCTGCATCAGCCTTTCTCTACCACTAAGCAGTCAATAGAATTTACTTTTTTCATGGCAGAGCTGAATTTTCTTTTAAAATAAAAAAGTACAATGGAAATTTTCCTCAATGTTCAGTATTTCAGGCAGTGTATAAAATCATACATTTCCCACCTCTGTATTTAGCCAGTAGAGTGTCTCCGGAAAGGGAAATTAGGGCAGCAGCAGCAGATCTAGTTTTGACATACCCTGTTCCAGATCTAGGAAAATGAAATTTACATTCACTGAGAATATAAAGACTAAAACATCTAAAGAATAGAATTCTGCTATGTAGGAAGAAAACTTCAAAACAAGTACCCTTTTATATGTATAAATGGAACCAAAGTAGCATTTCGGTGATATTTTGTCTAGAACCCTTTGTCACTGAACATAACTGCTGAGCTAACTGTTCCAAGATACCATGCAGTCATAAAACAAAAAGACATCTCCTTCAAAGACATCACATTACAAGTAAAATGTAATTTTACATTTACAATGTATGTCCTAAAAAAAAATCTGCCTTTTTTTTTTTTTTTGTGGAAAGCCTTGCCGGTTACAGTAGCGAATAAAGGATACAATCTAAGTTTTGCATACATCATCAGGCAGCTCCACTATGGCCTCAGATCTGCAATGAGCTTCTCCTGGGCTGATTGCATTTAATTTCACTAAAACTCGATTTAATCAAAAGGATATATGCAGGAGCAAGACATTTAGTTTTGACTGTTAGATAATAAATAATGTAGATTAATTTAGAACCCAATTTTGTGACATAGGCACCTAATGAAAAACACTAATTTTTTTTTGTCGATGCAGACATTAATCAGAAATCACAAATCAGGAAATCCTGAAAACCTATATTTGAGATATTACTTTTGTAAGCTTCAAAATATCATTACATAAAATTGTCTTCAAGAGTCTTTAGATAAACCCACACAGTGCAAAGCTGCAATACAGTCTCTAAAGTATGAACTGCATGGAAAATCGTTGTTTTTCCAGAAATTTCAAAGAAAAAACCTCCAAGACTAAAGCTAAAGTACACAATCAAACTCCCTTAAGATGTTTATGTAAGCTTATTAAGTAAACTACCAAACAAACATGGAAAATTCCTACATGTTCCTCCTATGAAATACTTTCCAGTGTTACTAGTGGAGAATAGCACTCTACAGAGAAAACATGATTAGAAAACCATAAGAAGCTTTTTCTATCTTATATACATGTCAAGAAACTTGTGATTTTTTTAAAAAAAGAAAGAGCAGCAAAAAGAAAATGACACAGTCCTAAGAAAACAGACTAAAAGACCAAGATAGTCCTGTTAAGAAGATTCTTCTAAGTAATCTCGCCACAGTGCACACAAATTACAAAATACTCTTGATGCTTCTAGCTTTTTTTCTTAATATATCATTTATTCTTAGCCTTAATTGATTTTTTATGAAAAATTTTTATAAAATGGGACCTTATGCAGTAGTGATCAAAATAGGAGATTTTCACACAGAAATGGTCTGAGAGTGGTAGAAACAGACTTAGTCTAGCAATACATGGGGTGGGAGCTATATGATCTTTAAGGTCTCAGCCAAAAAAACATTTTTTGACTCTATGGTACTTCACAATGGATCTACGTTTATTCTTTTTCTCACCTGTCATACATGGCAACCAGCAGGCTCAATGTGAATTCAGCAGCTCTTGGATCTACCTGGCCTGGTTTTTCTGATCTTGCCCTTTGGAAGAGTTTCATCAGCATTCTAGAGATTTGCTGTGTGTCCAGAGAAATCCACTCTTCCCTCTGGCTTTGTTCACTTGATAGGATGTGCTGAATCAGAGAAACGTCAATCAAATCCACTGTGGGAAAATTAAGGAAGAAATGAATGAGGATCCCTGCCTTTTCATGAATGGAAGCATGACTATTTTTTTATCATAAATACCTAACTAAGACAAGTCTGTCAAATGAAACCTAGAAGAGTACACCCCATAAAAACCTGTGTGAATTGGTACTTCCACATTGACACAGAGCATAAGGCAGATAAACCATATCAGGGCTGAGACCAGACTAAACATATTCATAGAAGAGCATCCCCAAATGAAATATGTCCAAGGCCAACAAACTAGTCACCTTCTCTGTGCTACCCTGAAGACCCCATTTGCAATATTGTGCATTTTCAGCAACAGACTGTTTCATATGGAAAATTCAAGACTTCCATGAAATTTAGCTCAATATGGAAATTACATCCAGTAATTTCAAAGGGAGCTAGGTGACCAAGACTTTGTTGCAGAACTCTCTGCATGCATTAATTTCTCCCTCAATTCAAAGACAGGGAGAATGAATACTAACCAGGAGTTTTCTGGTCTACCATATTTTATTTTGCTCTCATTAATTCTTACAGTCCAGTCAATGTATTTTCAATCAGCCATGATTATTTCCAATAAATCAGCTCCTAAGAAACACATTAGAATTTGACTTTCCATGAGCATAATATTACACAGATAAAGATTAATAATTGCCAGTGATGTCTACATAGCAATGTTGCAGATTGTAAAAATAATTTGATTCTCTCATAATTTTAGAATTTCACTAATGTATTTCCATTGACATTCAAAAGGAAAAATAATCAATTTGTATATGAAGCACTATCTAGATCTTTCTGATCTAGATGTCATTCTGAAACTCTGTGGTGGACAATGAGAGAGCAAAGTAGCATAATAACTCATGGTGACAACTATGCAAATTTTATACAGATTCTCCTCCCTGTAAAAGCACAGGATTCTCTTTGGCTACTAACACTGGCAAAGACTTTGTAGTGAGCGTAGTTTTAGGGCTGTTCTGTACACGGAGCTCTGAACATCACTGAAGGCCTCTGTGAAAGAAAACAAACACACATTACAATAGAGTGGTTCATTCAAAACTAAGTAAAAATCAAAACAACCAAATTTGGAGTTTTGAGATGATCGACAGTCTAAAGGAAAATCTGGGGGGGAAAAAAAGAAAACATTTTCTTTTTATTTTTCCAATAAAAGGAAAAAAAGGAAAACATTTCCTTTTTTTTTCCAGTAACATCGTGGGGTGAACAGTGTTCTTGTAAACAGTGACACAATCTCTAGTAAAAACAGAATTTAGCAGGGAGAGCACATCTGCTTCTTTGGGAATCAAGTTTATTCATAGATCAGTATATGAGGGTTATGCACTGCACATACTTTTAGAGAAGATCATAATGAAATAATATTTCTTCAGGCAAATAGGTTTTTTGATCAGAGATGCTCTTCTACAAGGAACAGTTTGTCAGTTTGCACAGCAGGGTTATTGTTTTGGATGCATATTGTTTCTAGCACTAAACAAATCTTCTGTCAAAATCAACATGTGGGACTCTTGCAGAAGAAGACAAGCCATTTACCAGGGCAAATTACTTCTGACATCTCTGTTTAGCAAACCCACACAATCTGCTTTACTAAATCCCATACCCTTATATGACTTCAGCTTATTTCTTTCACATCACTAAAGGATGTTTTTCTGAGTGGAAAGTAAGAGATGCTGACCATGACCTATACTTGATACTTCACACACATACCTAGAACTTCAAGACCAAAAACCAAGGCTTGTTCATAAAACTTCAGAAACTAGAAAGGGATTTATGGGTTATCCTTCTGTCCTCAGAGACTCTTTTCTCCCTGTACTTTAGAGAGGAAGAGTTACACCCAGTTGATTAAGGTTAAAGATAAGCAATAAATATGTATAAATGAGTAGAAATAACTCACAAAATACTTCACCTGTTCAGTCTGGAAAGGAGCCAATCTGTGTGCAATGGTTTCCAAGAAGTACACCAGATTAATATTAATAGTCAGCAAATTATGGGCTCTGCTGGTTCCCAGATGCTGTCTAAGCTATAGAAAGATGCCAATAACTGCTATACCATCTGTTTAGTCCTGCTCTTGTCATACTATGTTTTGTGATATTATTTGGAGATGTAGTGTAGCATGTCATACAATGTAAAAAATGAGTTTTGACTTCCACGCATCATCAGTTCTCTTTCGTCAATAAACTGATCCAAAGCCCTTTTGAAAGCAACAGAACAACTCCCACAGTTTTCAGTTATGGATTAAGTTCCAAATGCTTATTTTCAAATACAAATGCTAGAATTATACACGATTCAACTCAAACACCTTCCATGCACAAGATGATTTCCAAAGTGAAGGGAATCTGTTTTAGTAGCCATCTGCTACTTAATTCAAGTCCACCCTTACAGACAAAACGTGGCCTCAAAGTAGGGCATTCTGTGCCTGTCAAGCACAGTTCCAGAATTAACTTGTGAGGACACATAAGTAAAATAGCAAAGCATTTTAGAATTATTATTGATGAGAGGCTATTTAGGGACATTAAAATCTTTCATTTCTCACAGGAAGGGAGCTTCCCCTCTGGACAGAAAACCACCATGTAATCATTCTACTGTGGGTCAAATTTCACCTCAAGAAGTATAAATGCCCCTTGCTGAGGAGCTGACAAAGGAGTTCCTACGCACATAGAAGTGTGCTGATTCCTGACATCTTCAGCTGGTTACCTGCTATTCTGCATTTTGAGGTATTTGCTTTGTGGCAGATGAGATGTCTGCTGAGATTCTGCACCCAGAAAGGGAGCGTATGGCCATCCTTCATGCCCATTCCAAAGTATGGAAAAAATGTAGCATTCATTATAAATTAGGGATCCTAGCCCTGCATGCGTTACCATTCCATAAGCCAATGTGATAATGGCAAGGAAGGTGCCAGGACAGATCCAACAATAAAGGTAGGACATCACAGCTGTGTAATTTGTCATTTACATGCTACAGCACAGAGATTCTCAAGGTGGCATGATTTCATTAAAATTCAGTAGTTTCTGTTCAAAAAAGACACAGAAATGCCTTTTGAGAAAAGTTGAGGAAAAATAAGAAAAATCCTTACCCTGCAAGTCTAGATCCATTTGAAATTTAGCAGGTGGCTTTAGGTATTCTATAACAAAACAAACCAAAGTGTAAAACCACATACTCTAGACAGAGACATATCAAACCATTCAAATTAAACCTTTTAATCTGAACAATTCACTGGATGCATTTCAGAAATTAAATTAAACAGAATTACATTAAACAAAATAGCTTTGGTGCCACGTGCAGAGAAATGCCAGCAAATTGCAAGATCTTTGCTCAGCATAAAATAGGAGTAATTCAAGTAACTGCAAAATTGTAGCAGGGCAAAACCAATCCTCAAAACAGTTTTAAGTACAGGAAATGAGATCTTTCACTATTAAGACCCCAGTGTTTATATGCAGGATTACCACATGGTCCATAGTGTATAACTTCAGGTCACAGAGGGCATATCTACACCAGACTCTCCCCAAGATTCATTGATTGCAATTACTCAAAAGTATTTTCTAAAATTTTCAAGCAGAACTAAAGTTTTAGGCTGAGCAGACATTATTTCTTCTTGAGCTGATATGGAAGGGGAAAGGAAGCTTAACCATGAATCTACTTATTTAAATAACTGTGAAAGCAAAAGTAGTTATGTCCCTGTAATAATGGAAACTGAATGTCTCCCCTCAGGATTTATTTCTCTAGTGCTCTAAACTATATTATATTTCCAATCACAGAAATATAAATATGAATTACATGTAGTAACTATCTTTCAGCTAACACTGCAGTTGCAAAACACTAGGTATAATGGATCTAAGTCACACAAGATTCCAAAGGCCATCTATATGGTTCATTGTGCAGAACAAAGGGAAAGTTTGCCAAAATAAATAAAAATTAGATAGTTGGAAATTATCTAAAACTTAAATAATAAATTTGGTGTTAAATCTGAACTTAAACAAATATTCACTTCTTACATTTTTTCAGTGACAATCATTGACCATTTGTCATAAACATGACAGAATACTGACCAATTATGAAGCATAAATATTCATGATCTAAAATTATTGAGTCTACCATAAATATGCTTCTCACCATTTTAATTGGTGAGAGCTGCTACTTTGTGTTTCAGTCCCTAAATTTCAGTCATAACCTAAGTTTAGATACTTAAAATACTGAGATAGAGATTTGCCTTAATAGTCTTTTTCATTCAAGACTATAAAGCCACAGTTTTTACTGTAGTCCTTCTTTGAAAGAAATACCACTATGTTTCTTTTCTACGATTCTATTTTCTTTCTTACTAAGGGTTCTGCAAAACTACAGCTCTGCCCAGCAATTATAGAGGCACATAAGTTTGCCTATAGATATATATTCATATGCAATATATACGAAATTATGATACAACTGTTCCCAAAATAGCTGCAGGAGTAGGTGCCTCTGCACAGCTTGACAGAGAAGTTCATGTATGGAAATCAATGAAATCAGAAGACACAGAGCAATGAATTAAACATCAGCGTTTGGTGAAAGCTACATGTAGCAATATAGAAGGTAGACTTACAAACACACAGCTTGCCTCCTTTATTTTCTCTGTTCCAGAGGTACATAAAATAAAGTGAATGGCATGAATATAAAAATATCCAGGTTAAACTCACTTAAATCAGAATTCATTAGAACTTGCTCACTGAAATAAGAACAGATCCACTGACTTACTGAGTTATACAGCATGCATAATCTATGAGTGCTTGATACTTACTGTAAGATGACCAGATCTCTATCCAGTACAGCACAGTGTCTAACATTTAAATTAGCCATATGGAAAAACAAACTATAGTCTTGTACTAGGATATTCATGGTCTCAAAGTTAACTCTGTGTTTATATGTTTTACCAAACTGGCCATCATTGTACAGCATCATATCTACGAACTCTCCCTCCAAAAAGTTACAGAAGACATTATTAATGTATGTGCAGTCTACATTTTCATATACAAAACTCTGTGGGCAGTCCAGATCTTGACTGCAGTAGGAGTGCCCGGGTGAAATGAAGAGAATCTACTTCAGTGTTAGCACATGAAAACAATGTGAAAGCAGAAGCAGTATCTGCAGCCCATGAAATCTGAAGTAACTTTGCCCATTGATACACTAGTTCAGCCCGTGTGTTATATTTCTGTTACTTGTGTGACTTAATAGTGAAAAACACTAAAGAAAACAAAGAAAAAAATTAAAATTATATACGAATGTTCAGGAAATAAATTGTCACAGTTAACAACCCTAGTCTCATTAACATGAATACTCCTATGTGCAGAACAAGGATAGCCTTTTTCTTGACTCAGTGGAATGTGAAAGAAAAGTAACACTAGAATACTTATATGTACTTTGTTTGCCTTACAGGTTCTCAGAATATGTACTATAGAAAGTAAAATGCATTTAGAAGCATGCTACATAATTAAATTAAAGTACAGAGAAAGACAAGCCACATGAAGTAAGGCAGAATCAACTGACTTGATCACAGAGACTTTTCTTCTTTTGAAATCAGACAACATTTGATCAACATCTTAAATATGCATAAAAGAACCTACAATTACTTTTGTTTCCTGTGAAGGGTGAAAACATTCTTTGTTTTGTTCAAAGGCCAAAATTATTGTCTCCTCTTAAGTAGAGTAGCTGTGCTTACCTTCCTCTCATTACTTACTAAGGGTCCAGAAGTCAGATGACACTGCCAGAGAAGTCCAGTAGTTTTACAGCAGTTAAAAGTTGACTTCAAGACACAGTTCTAAAGGTTTTGCTTTTAAATTAAAGCTGCTCACAACAAATGCCTAGCAAAGGCCCAGATCAAAGTATCAGGTAATTGTCTAAGCAGTCAAAACAGAGAACACTAATTAATTAGTAATAAATATCCTGAATTATTAAAGATCAACTTCTTTGATCTTTGTTTCAAAGCTTTTTTTTTATTTTTATGGTTGGAGTGCAATCTTTCTAAATTGAGAGGCCTTTACTAAGCATCTCCTAGTTGCTGAGAAACTGTTGCTATAGAGACTGAAAATAAGGTAGAACTGACACAGTAATGCAGAAAGCACAGCGTGCTGTAACAAAGAGTTGGGGCAGCTATACAAAGAAGAAAAATAGTAAGCCCTAGTGGTAACGTCCGAGAACAAGGATTGTTCAGACCAACCACCAAGCTCTTCAGTACACCCAAATGCTAGGGTTTATGAGGAATCTATATGTAACATTTGTAAGACATATATAACTTAAAGCCCTTTTTCATAAATTTTTCAACAGTTACCATAACACCCAGGTAGTAGGAGTCACCAATACCGTGAATATCCTGCATACATAACAGGACTCAGAGACTTGTGAAAAAATGTGTCCCAGAAATCGCTCATAACTTATAGAAAACCCAAACTTACTGACAACTAAGTTAATTGCTGTTTTACAACTGTAACCAGCTTTGAATGTTACCATATTTTAGCTTTCCTATTATTTTTTTTTTTTTCTCCAAACAAAAGCTAGGAAAAAAGCTTTTCCATTCACTTATGCTTCCATGAGGAAAGACCTGAATTTCCCTGCAGACCTCTATGCAAATCCAGTTATTCTAACTTAGGACACATGAGACATTCCAAACAGCTTTTTTCTTTCTGCTCCCAGCCTCTGAGAAGAGAGGTTTTCAGCTGGTGACTCAGAAGTCAGATAAGCCTACTTATATATTGCAGGAAGAGTTCTTTTCCTTCTCATTAACAGCTGTTTATGAGCAGTATTAGTGCAGTGTTAGTGCTTGAAATGCAGTTTGTTTGAACTATCTCCATGGGCAGAATAAAAGAATTCAAAGTGTAAGATTGCTAAAGCTTATTCATGTAGAAAAAGCACTAATGTAAATACACATTAGAGAAGCTAACTTTTCTATCTTGGAGAAGGAATTACAGAAAAAACAGGTCGTTTGTAGAGACTACTGGTAGCATCCCTCCCTGCTATTTTCTCAAGACATCTGCCCCCAGATACTCCTCAGAAGCTCAGCCAATCCTCTGTGCATACACTACTAGAAACTAATTCCCTGGAGACCATTTCCTCTGGAAATGAATGTTTCCTTACCCCTCTCCTCAAGACTTTTTACAACATCTACCTCTAAAATTTCCATGCGAACTCTCCCAGGACGATACTTACCTCAGTTCCTCTAAATGCTGCTTCTCCCATACACACTTTACATAGAACCCCACATTCTTCCAGATCCCTGGAGATATCCCAGCTTTCTGAGCTCCTCTCTCTAACACTGGTGACACATCCCTCCTGGTCCTGTCCTGATCAGCCAGTAACTTCTCTTGGTTTCCTCATATAAGAATTCTACTCCTATTCAGAGCTTGAACCTCCATTTAAACAGAAATAATGAATTTATTGCAACTATAAGTAACTGATTCAAAGAACAGGAAGCTTTTTATTTTGTTTTAAATATATCTGATGAAAAATTAGCTAGTACAGTAACATTTCATTAACACAGTCTCCATCATTTAAGACACCAAAGATGCAAGTAAAAGTGTTTTCTCAAAAAATGTATAAACAAGAATTTAATTATGTTTGACTTAAAACACATGATATTCTTTTGAAATTCATGAAATAAGAAAAACATGGAAACAAAGATGAACTTGTCACTAAGGAGATGTATAAACATATTTTTGCATTAAAAATCAATTTTGCCTAAGAAGATATTTTATTACAAAAGTACCGTGTTTCAGTACCTCTGAAAAAATTATTTGGAATTATAAAACTTCCACTCTGCATGTGACAGTCCTGCTCAAAATTTTCATATGAACATTCTAGGTGTTAAACCATGTTTTTGCAATAGTTTATTGGTCTGAAGAAATTAATGGCTGGATGAAAATGAAATCCTAGACTAATTAAAATCAATAGAAATTTTATTTTGATCTACAGGTTAAAAATGTAAAAATATTTCAAAACCATTCACACTGGTTTTGAAATAATTATCCACCTAGATATTTCTCAGGTTTTTTTTTAATTAGGAAAATACTGCAAAAGCTACAGCAATGCTTAGACTTTCTTTCTAGTTTGCTCTTTTGAGCAATGGAAACCATATTTTAATATGGGAATTTCCAGCATTTTCTCCTCCAGACAACTCTAGCTAAAGTGACCCAGTAGGCAAGGTTTCCATCTCTGTAAAAAAAAAGCAAAACATAACCTATTTTTGCTAGCTTCCTAAAATACTTCCACGTGCAAGGAGATGAAGCAGGGCACTTTGGGAATACTTGAACACCTGATACTGATGTCACAAGAGAAGGCCATAGCTAAGCACATCACTGCTAGCAGTGGGAAGGCCTCTGCTTAGCATTTAATGCTGACACAAGAGCAATGGGACAGCTCTACAGAACAGCAGTGCCATGCAAGGAGACAGCAGACAGGGAAGGACACTCTTATCATCTAATGAGGAATTCCCTGTCTGGGTTCCACAAGGTCATGATTAGCCAAATAATTAGATTCTGTATTCATCAAGAATATTTTATTGTGTCTGTAGTCCTTTCCCAAGAAATAAGCAAGGATAATCAAAAGGCTTTGTGCTCAGTAGAGGCTTTGGGCATCTAACTCCAAGTGGTTTCCCCATTCTTCAGCCTATCTTTAATGGAGAAGAACAGCTCATAGTACGGAAAGGGCTGATATAAAAGTACTGGAAAAAATCTGAAGGAAGGCAGAAAGAAAACAAACTAGGGAAAAGGTCTGTAGGAATGAAAATTAGAAAGAAATGGCGAGAACATTGGAAAAGTGTAGGAATTTCACAGCCTGAAAACAGAGAAAAAGTGAAAAAAACAAAACTAAAACATGCTTTACTGTTCATCTGCTCTTATTTTGATGAATGAGGTCAGAGAGCTTGGAAAGCAAAGGAAAAGCAGCAGACAAGCACTTGGGAGAAGATGTGGAGTTTTTATTCTGGTTCATATGGATGCATTTCGTTTATTTCCTTTAGTGCAACGAGCTTTTCCTAAATGGAAGAAAAAGCACTTTTAATACCACCCATTCTTTTAATCTGCTCTAATTTCTAGCACAAACTTAAAATATGTTAAAACAAAATAATTCTTACAAATTACTTGTATGACTGAAGATCACAAAATCTGATTAAAGCTAGAATGTACAGTTTGAGCCTAGTCTTTTTA
This sequence comes from Polioptila caerulea, assembly GCA_013397295.1. Classification (NCBI taxonomy): domain Eukaryota; kingdom Metazoa; phylum Chordata; class Aves; order Passeriformes; family Certhiidae; genus Polioptila; species Polioptila caerulea. Next base: position 407,987 of record VYXF01008334.1, read on the forward strand.
AATATTCCAATAGCACAAAAAAATTCTTTTTGTCTCACTAAGTGACAAGAAGTTAATGATTAAAATAGTGCTCAATGATTTTGTATTTTCTGAAAAATCCCTTATTTTAGTAAGGTCTGGCCTTCCTTCATGCGGAAAAACAGCCATAAAAATACCAAAAGATATGTCTTCTAGCATAGAAATACTCTGAATACCAGATAAGTGAAATCAACATAGAATGTAGAAACATAAAATGAAAGGCAATATTTCTGTTTTGCATAAAGCCTGTAGAACTTTGGAGTGCAAATTCTACGCTTACTTTGGTAAACTTATTTTATCATCTCCTTTCTGGGCAGAAGAATGGTTGTCTGTTCATTTCAATACACAAATACTACCTCACACTTCTAAATACCCAGTCTTAACCATGCATAATGGCACGTGTGCAGTTTGTACATTTAACACTTAAAGGTCTCAGCATTCAAAATTGTATCACAACATGTCCATAGGTGGCAGAATGGGCATACATGAGACTCAAGAAACCCTCACCTGAACCAGCTCGTGGGATAAGCGTTCCAGAACTTTTTGGGTCATTTCATTAATTTCTAATTCTGTCATGACTTCCCAGTTACCATTCTGGAACCTCACTGGCATCGAGAAGTTAATTCCTTCAGGAATGCCAAACTGACCTGAAGAAGAGGGGGAAAAAATGACAAAAACACATTATTTCTGATTACATCCTCACCAGTGTCAACATTAAATCCTACAGACTTGCAAAAGTCTACAACTGTAAGATCTCATTATAAACGGAAACTGCCCTTTTCAATCTACAAAAAAGAATGTCTCTTTTATTGTAACTTTGTACTTTAGTGAGATGTGCATGAAGCATAGCATCAGATGGGTTTGGGCTGCAAAGGACCTTTAAAGGTATCTAGTTCAACCCTCCTGCCTTGGGTAGGGACATCTTCAAAAGTATCTGAGCCCCATTCAAATTGACTGTGAATGTTTCCAGGGTTGAGGCATCTTCCATCTCTCTGGGCAGCCTTTACCACATTAATTGTAAAAAACTTAATTATATCTAATCTAAATTGACCCTCCTTCACTTTAAATCCATTACTCCTTGTCCTACTGCAACAGGTCCTGCTAAAACCATCTTTCTTATAAGAAATTCTAAGTACTGGAAGGTGCTATAAGAAGGTGCTTGTTTTCATAAGAGAGGTGTTCGTCCCTTTGATCATTTTGTGTGGCCCTCCTCTGGACCATCTGCAGGTGTCTTTCCGGCGTTGTGATAACAGAATTGCTGTATCAGTTGTACATCTTAAAAAAAGGGGGAAAATTATTTATTTCCTAAGGGTTAAATGGCTTCTGTGAAATATTCCATTTATTGGTTTACATAACTACACAAGAAGAATACACTTTCATGGCCGAGGCTCTAAGAACTATAAAGAGTTCTTGCACAAAACACATGCATCAGAAAAACACTTAAACTAAAAGACTAAGAGATCATCTGCAAAAAGACAATATTAACCTAAGAGATGCCTGTGAAAAGTGAACATTATCACAAGCCCTGTTAGATTTGGAAGTTCTTAGGATGAAACAAATTCCTAGCCTCACTTGTCTTACAAGTTTTTATTAAATGAAAAATATTGATTAAAAATAACATTATAGATAGGGGAAAGCTATTATATGCAGGGCAAAGCTATAAGAGAACACGTGAAGCAAAAATAGCTTTACCTTTACTAAGTATTCCCACAGAAACGGTCTCCTGAGAGGGAGAGCCATGGTACCAGTACCGCAGTACCGTGGCTACCGCGTGAGCCGGCAACATTCCTGTACAGCGGGACAGCCGGGAACTCAGCGTGCTCTGCACAGACAGCAGTTCTGCATGGAGCCATTCACTACCAACGAAAAATGGAGGAAAAAGGGATGGAAAGCTAAGATGACTGCAGGAAGAGTGGTTTCCTAGAGAAAAAAACAACTAAACCCGAGGAAAGAAAATAGTCAAAACTTACTCAAGCGTCACTGCTGAAAGCAAGGCATTTTTACAGACAGAGAAGAAAAAGGTCTAACAAAAAAGTAGCTTAAAAAGTAACAAGTCCTACTTTCCTATGAAAGTTAGGTCACTTACTCAAGTCATAACCTCTATTATTATTGCAATTTATATTTTATATTTAATTTATTATTTTATATGTAATTAATATATTACTGTCTTCTGTAAGAACCCATGCACCTGTCTGCCAGTGTGAGGCTCAGTACAAGCCCAGAACATAGAAATGTCTGCTCTCCAGTAAATGCTGAGTCTAGGTCAGAGTGGGAGCTCCAGATATCCAGGCCTGGGTGTATGTCATATCTGCTGCCCTGTCACTGCATCCACACTTTGTCTGCTCCTGTTCTTTCCACAGGAAGCTATCTAGCTGCCAGGTACCTTTTTCACATATATTAACAAATCATCTGTTTGGGAAAATGACAACATTAGTATGCTCAGATCTATTCTACGTAATTCAGGTAGAGATATCTGTTTAATACTATTTCAAAGTTCTTTCATGCAAACTATATATCTAAGCCACTACCTGGACTTCCATTACATCTTATAAACTGCTCATGACATAAGAGAAACCCACTTAAAATGTAGGAAAAATATGATTATAGACAGAGTTGGCAGGAGAGTCAGAACTATGCACAGCACTAGGAACTACCCAACTTCTTTTGCAGATGGAGTACCTCAACTTGTGTTTTCTTTTATGTACAGGGCCAATCAGTAAAGACAAATCTTGAAAAAAAAAATCTTTCTTGATGTTTTAATCCAAATTCAGATAAACATGGATTAAAAGCAGTTACTTTTACTTGAAAGAAATAAATCTGTACTGTACCTATCATAAATCATATTCAACAAAAGACGATGAAAATTAGGAGGGCCCCAAATAGCAGAGTCATATCCATAAAGTTTTGCATGTGACAAATCAATGTAGTTAGATCCAGTAATATTGCCCCAAACAATCACATCTTTAACTCCTGTAACAAAGGAAAGCGAAGAGACAAATATTTTCAGAAAAATGGGCTTCAGAAATCCTTTTCAAAATGAATTATTCAATCTGTGCCCTGCCTTGCTAGCAGAAATTATTTGATCTGAAAATGCAACCAAGTTCTTTATAACATATGAAACCTCATCACAAGCTGAAAAAGGAGCTTTAATTTATATCATGTAATGTAAATAATATTCAAAATCTAGTAAATATTTAATTATTTAAACAGTAACAAATCATATTGCAAACATACAACAACATTCCTTTTAAAATCCTGTAAAAAATTATAAACAATAAAAACAATCATTAAAAATATAAAAATTACCTGCAAAAGGATTTCTCAAATAATCTGCTGATAGGCTATTCAGCCTATTAACTTGCTTTTCTATTTTATTAGGCTCCAAAATATCTAGACTTGTCACCAATGACCAGTTCTAGCTATGCAACACTTACAGAATCCTGATGCTGAGCAGACTGTCAGAGCACAGCTTTGCTATGCAGTGCAGAACTGTGCAAATATAACAAAGCTATAACAATGGACCTATAAATGAAAGTTAATTAACCTCAAAATAATACAACAACACAGTTCTACTTTAGTCTCATTATCTGCACAGCAGTATGTTGTCATGTTTATTCACAGCTCCAAAATAACAATGCACTACAGAGTGCAAATGCAATCTTGAAGTCCTAGTTCCCAATCTGCGGAACAATTGTCTTCCTTAGCATATTTCCAGCATGAAATACACTCCAGAGTGGCAAGGCTGCATCTCAGAGCAAGCAAAAGACACCCTGGCATTCTGTACAGCCAAGAAATTCAGTGGGTGCACGCTTTGCATTTCTGCATGCACATCAACTGTGTTGTGGAATGAAATATGTACTCCCAAAGGTGCCCTGAATTCCCCAAATGCTGCATAAACATTCACCCGCTATGTTCATATTCAGCTTCCTGGCCAGCATGGCTTTAGCTGCACTTTCCCAGGATGTTGCAACAGCAATGATATTTTCAGGCCTAATGGATGGGCCATATGTCCTTAACATCGTTGCCTTAAGGTTTGCAAAGGTTTTTCCTGATGAAATGACTTTGACCTCACTCTTGGCATTCTTCTCAATCATGGGAGCATACACTTGGCAGATCTCACCCACTTCTCTGATGTAGTTCTCAAGGGACTGGACTTCAAGGTTTAAGAGGACATCATCAAGAACAATGATAATATCAGCATCAATAAAAGCCTGATCTATTTTTGTGTGCTCTGAAATACTGCGGAGAAGTGGGAATGCCATATCTTCAGCTTCCATTACAATACCGCGAAGAATTTCCTTAAACTGGTCAGCATCAAGCAAATGGATACTGATTTCTGTGGTCATCCCAAACACTTCTCCATTTGCCAACAGAGGGATCAGATGATAACAGATTGGAACAGAGGCACTGGTAAGAGAGGATGTAGAAAAATTACAGTTAACTGTGAACCACTGCTTGTTTGGAAGTACTACATAAACACAAAGGTGTTTATTTTGTACTTGATTACATTTAAAGATACCATTAGCTTGGATCCTTTATTGCTCTTTTTGTAATTTTAACAGGTTAAGAATTAAAACAGTTGAGTCCTCCTTTCATCTGAAGGCTTATCCATCCTGTGCATTTCAGTCAATGCCATCACTTAAAAATTTATGTCTTTATAGAACGATAATTTTTTAATTGCTCTATTAGGACTACTAGAAATACAGGAATTTCTAAAAGTAAAGCTGCAAGGGACTTCACCTACTCTAATACTTTCAACAACATTTAATGCAATATATTTGCACTATAAAATTTCTAGCTTATTTTGTAAATACTTGCTTTTCCCTAAACTGATCTGAGGTCTGAATGATGCCTGTTAATACCCCTCATTTGAATTGGTGTAAAATGTAACAAAATCATAAATTATTTCTAAATTATATACTAATTGCTCATAGTGAGGGTTGCAGAACCCAAGTCAAATCATCAAATTACCAGTATTTGTGCTTAACTTCAGGTGGTTACATGATAGGAAAAAGTGCATTGTTCTGAACAGTGTAAAAGTTCACAGGTACTCTCTTCACTCTCACCTGGTGATCCAGATATGCATAGGCTTGATAAGACTTTTAATCTCTTCATCCTCTTTTACAGTTGCAAGATGTGCCTGCAGGTTCTCCTCAGCAATGTCTGACATTTCCTCACTCAGCATCATTGAAGTGATGCCGTAATATCGCTAAGAACAAAAGGGATGATCTCTAAACAAATGGCACTCCAAACCCATCAAGGTAACATTAACAATAGCTTTATTTTACATTTGAAGGAGGAAAAAAGAACAACAATGTTGTAAAACATGGGTTTAAAGTATTAAAGGCAGCTTATTACCTGAGCATATTCCAGAAAATCATTAAGTCCTCCCAGAAGCTGACCCTTCCCTCCACGGTCCAACAGTTCTCTCCAAATGATAGGACACTGTCTGTGTTCCCATCCATTTGTTTCACAAGTGTCATGAAGCCACTGCTGATGTAAACATCCCCACCAGATGTTTAAACATGTCACATTTGATAACATTTAAACATTACAGCTACAAGCATTCTTAATATTTACTCTCAATATATAATTACAAAGTGCTTCAGAATTTATGTAGCAGTGGGTACAAAATGGGGGAGTAACACAAAGCAGGGTATGGCAATACACTGGGATAGCTCACCTCAAGGTCTTGATTTCACTTAGTTGTCTTAGTGGCTAAGAAGACATCAATGTTGTGAAGTAGTGAGTAATCTGAGGATTCTTACTCAGCCACAGAAAGTAAGTAAGGTGAAGAGGTTAATTTCTTTTCATTTAACTGTTCGAGGTAATTGGTGGAAGTGTCAAGCAAAATATACGAGGTGATAAATACCATAGTACTGTCTATCTCATGGAGTAAGACTGTAGTTTTTTCAGAGCCTTATAGGCAGCATGTCTACCACGTAAGTACTCAGGCCCATCCACACTGTAAACAAATATGTGATATTTAACTTCGTACTTCCACGGTAATTCAAAGTCCTTCAATGCCAGAAAGACAATCTTAACAAGTAACAACTCTGAAGGAATATGTAATCCCAGTGAGCAAAAGATTTACAGGCTGAACAGCCATTTATACTTAAAAAAAAAAAAAAAAAAAAACAACCCAGAAAACCAACCAATCAAGCAAGCAAAACCACCTTGAACTTTTTCTTTACATAATACAACTTTAGGCTGGTCCATACTTTGTGCCCACCTTCTATGGTAAAACTCAGAGATGTCAGTTGCTCAAAACATTGTAACTTTTCCTCTGGCTGGTTTTCATAGCCAAAGCTGTTTCTGCAGCTGTATCTTCTACAGCTCTATCCAGAGAGCAAACAGCTAATAGAAGAAACATACTACAGATAAGCATATTTCTTGGTTTGTAGAGCACTGGGGCACCTACCAGCGACTTGGCTTACAATCCCTTACCTCCCACTTGTCAGGGTCCTGGGTAATCTTGTGAACCCTGAAGTTGGGCAAGTTAGTCTGAAGATAGTCAGCCAGGAGCTCAGCTTTGGCATAGTAAGGGCAGTTTGCCTTACCTGTGAACACAGCAACAGCAGCACAATTGGATGATTTTGTCATTCACTGATAAGGGCTTAAAAGACCAAGCGTTGCTTAACGTGAGCCAGCTAAGGAAGGGTAATTCTGCAGGTGAAATAGCGTCCAAGGGGCCGAGGAGGCCTCTCCTGGGGGACAGCAGCAGAGAGGCTGACGCCTACACAGAGGGGATGAGGGGCAACGCTGACCCGGGAGCAGCTGAGGCTGCGCGCCGTGCGGACACGGCTCCCGGAGAGCCGCAGAGACGGGCACGGGGCTGAGCCCGCAGAGAGGGGCGGCTGCTGCAAGCACGGCGAGCTGCCCCGCCCGGTCCCGGGTCCCGGTACAAGGTGCCGCCGCCGGCGGGGCTGTCCTGCCCGGTCCCGNCGCAGGCTCGGGGTCACGGCGGCGCCGCGTGCGCAGTACCAGCGGAGAGCCCCGGCCGCGCCAAACCCGCCGCTCCAGCCGCGTGCTCCGAGCGCTGCGGAGCCGCCGGAAGACCTCTGTCTCCGGGTACTGCCCCGTCCTGCCGGGCAGCGCTCCCAGGGCCGGCGGGAAGTGATCCAGAAACCCAGCGGCTTCTCCCCGGCGCCGGAGGAGCGAGCGCCCGCGGGTGTGCCGTGAAGGCGGCTCTCCCGTGGGATGGCAGGCAGGCTGGGGCAGGCCGGCGGGCGGGATCCCGTTACCCGCTGCTGAAGGTCTGCAGGGATCCTCCAGAGCCCTGTCGAGAGAGGCGCGTGCCCCGGGAAACGTCCTGTAGAAAAAGACTCTGCTTCCCGACAGAGCCGTCAGGTAGAGCAGCAAGGAGGAAGCGAGAGTTGATGCCCGGGCTGTCCTTGTGCTGAGATGTTTGACTGAAATGTAGGAGACCAAATAAAAGCCTCTCCGCAAACAAGTTTCCGGGGATCTTTTACCAAATCTCCCTTCCTGTAAAAGTGCACAGGTTTGGCAGTTGAAACTGGGAGTTGAAAGTCTGGTAACTAATCCATAATTTTCACTTGTTTTTACAGATGAGTGATCTTGTGCAGTTTCTCCAGAACTGTTTCCACTGGTAGAATGTCATCGGATCCCTTACTTTGAGTTCGCATTTCAAATCTGTTCCTGAGGCATTAGCAGAAATGAATAATAAAATAAGTTATTTGTTAAATACTGTTAGATGTGTGCATAGGTACAGTTCTGTGCTCACTCCCAAATCTTCAGCCACAACAAGAAAACACATTTTATGGATTGGCAGATACAGACATCCCTTAGGAAATGTGAACTTCAGGAAATTACTTCTAAATATTTTGCCTTCTCTGCATGGATCATCTCTTCAATTTCTATCTCAAAAGACAGATGTTTATAGCGCAGGTGCAGAGGCTTTGGTGAGTGAGAAGGCTTCCCAGAGCTCCTTGGAAGTTGAGAAGTTGGATGATTCTGGGAGCTTCAAACCGAAGCGCGTAGTGGATCCTAGTGACCCGTTCTTTACCAGCCTCCAGAAGTGCACCTGTCCTTGTGATGCGCTGGACTTGGCTGCAGAGGCGGCCGTTTCCATCAAGCACTACACAAACTCTCTAACCATGGCCTGGAGGCTCTTCAAGAACCTGTCGGAAGAGCAGCAGCGCTACGAGAAGCAGCTGATCTTTGAGCACGCGGCTTTTGTGAAGCTGTGCCAGCAGCTGCTGCGCGACGCGCGCAGGTTGACGCGCGGGGACCTGGTGTTCAGCCTGCACGCCCTGGTGAGCCTCGGCGTGCCGCAGAACACGCTCCTAGTCCAGACCTTGGTGAGAGTGTGCCAAGTAAGTACCAACGTCCTCCGAAAGTTGGGCTGAATTACCAGCGCATCGTTCTGGGAAGCTGCGCAGCATCAGAGAGTGTTGGATTAGGTCCCTGGTTTAGTCTGGTGTTCCACGGAAACAGTTCCCATAATTTATTTGTGTGTGATTCTAATTTCCTTAACTTTTGAAACCACTGCCTGATTTCACATTTAACAGAGGGGAGATGTCTCAAAAATCCTTGCCCCTTTCAAATAACTAAGTTTCACTGATGTGAGACCTTGTGGGTTCTGCAGAATTAAAGATTGTAAACTGACTTTTGTGGGGAAAAAGAAAATGGTAGATACAGATTAAGAGTGGCTAGTTTGTCTTTTCTGAAACTTTTACTAGTTTGAAATAATCCAACATTGTTAAAACTTTCAACAGGAGAAGCTCAATCAACTTGATAACCGATGTATCTCAGTTTTGGCAACTACTTTAGCAGGGATGGAAAAAGACAAGAATGTGAGCGCTCTTCAAGCTGGATTACAGTGAGAAAAATATACCTTTCACGTGTCCTTCATATTTAAATGTTGTTTGAATGCATGTCTGTTAGAAATCATCAAGGGTATGTCTGCACATAAAATATGTTCTGTGGTTTTAGGACTTGATCCTATGAGATAAGAGCTGTGCTAGACAGTGAATTTTGGCACTGTCTTTGCAGTTTCAAGGAGGAGGGCTTCCAGTGGTAAAGGGTGCTAGACGGGCCCATAGGGGATTGTGTTCTGACTGCAGCTTCACCAGTGTAGTTTTTTTGTGATGTTGATCAAGTCCCTTCGCCTATCTATCCCTTTTTCATCTCTATGCAGACAGAGGTAATGAGACTATCTTACTTACGGATCTGTCTGATTTTTTCTGATAAAAAATATTTTCTTACAGTAAGTGGAAATGCAGATGAAGACTAGTTGTGTCCAGCAAGTCCCTCTGTGTAGTGATTTATCAAAATAACTTCTTTGGCTTTTTTTCTGGGCCCGTGAGATTTATGTGTGTAACCCATGTAATCTGCTCACTCCCATGAGATTGATTTTACTGAGGCTATCACAAAACTTGCCATGGATTAGTACTTTTGACCCTGTATCGCGCTCTGCTTTGAGAAAGTGGTTGTGATAGCCAAAAACCAGGTTCTCCTGGAAGGGCAAGTACCCAGTTCTTAAAAGTTGGTGGAAAGCAGCAGTCCTGTCTACAGTTTTCTGTCCTGATGTCTGGAGCTCTGGCCCATGTGCAGGGATGAATTTCAGACCAGTGTACTCCCTTAGAAAGTGACACTTCCTATTTTTGTAGGTATATTTACCTGTGCAGGTATATTTGAGGGTGGTTCAGACATAACAATTACAGTACCACCCACTGAGCCAGCAAAGGAGGTGCTAGGAGTGCACCTTCACCCTATGTGTATGACCTTTGTGTTATCTCCTTCTGTTCAGCCCACAGCACTGTTTGTTTGGTTTTATTCCTCACTTGCTTCCAGTTGTTGTCTGTGTCCGTTCCTGAGTTTCCTGTTTTAGAACTTGCCTGCACATCGATAATTTAAAGATTAAAATGTGCAATTTTCTTTTTCTGCAGAAGGCTGTTAATTCCTTAAGGCTTAATATCACTCATATTTGCACTGTCACATGTGCAGTCTGCTCAGGTGCCCCTGCTGTTAAGTGTATCAGCAACAACATTCATCTGTCAGGATCAACATTACAAAAGCATTTATAATTGTTTCCATGTGTAAAATATCTGTGCTGTAGCTATGTCATATAGAGTTATGTCAGCATTTCAAAAAAAGGAAGATGGGAGAGAAGCAGGGAATTGCAGCTTTAACTTGGGGGGTACAGCAGTGAAGAAGAATGGGGGTACTTAGCTGTTTCTGCTGAAATGAGGAGAGCTCTTGTGTGTGTTTCTCCATCAGGTTACTAGTGGAACAGCGTGTTTCAAGTATCAGAGACATCTTTATTCTGCAAAACCTGATGAAATGCCTGGGAAAAGATATTCCAGTTTTTCTGAAAAAGAAATTAGAGGTAAAGTTAGTTGGAAGCTCATTTTTACTCCCACAAAGCCTGTGCTCTTGCATGATTTATAAATTGTGTATGGTTCTTTGCAGACACTGAAAATGTAATAGAAAGGTAACTGTGTTTGCTCTATGCATCATAGTCCAGCTATACCTATAGGAAGAACTTATATTTGGAGGCTGGTAACAGAAGGAATTGAGGCAGTAAAGCAGCAGTGCCCTCACCTCTTTGGGTCAGCCACGTGGTGTTTCATAGAAGTGGTTACAGGCTGTTTCCTGATTCCCTTGCCCAGCCTGTGACTGAGGATGAGGTGACAGAAAACTGGTCTGTGATGGGGCATGTCCAGTAACCATACAGGACAGCAGGACTGGTGGGAGTGAGATGCCAGAACTCCCCAAGCTCATGGTCTTGTTTTTGTGTGTATGTGATAGGTCCCCTGGGAAATGCAATGGCTAGGAGCAGGCTGTAGGTTTTATGGCAGGGTGTACTGGGTTTTGTCCCCTGATTTAAAAACCCTTTTGGAAACCTTCTTTCAAACAGGGCCTGCTAGTGTTTTCATCACATAACTGACGGGCTCTCAGGTCAGAGGTTTTAATAGCATTCATGAAACATCATAAAACTGAGAGCCAAATCACATTTGCACTTGTTAACTAAAGGGAGCACTTGTTTTCTGAGCCCACAGGGTGCTGGTTTTTTACTGAGCAATTTCTTATCATAGATGCATTTTATATTTAACCTCTGATACGTATACAGTAAAAATACTGTATTTTAACAGCCAGTGTTATTTGAAGTTTCATTTTTACTGTCATTTATATCAGTCTAATGATGGCTTTGATAAATGAAATCTCCTTTCTAGCATCAGAGCTGACACTTTCTGCCTCAGTCCATATTTGTAGCTGGGTATTTGTATAAAATACAGGCCACTCACATACTGTTGAATCACTTCAGAGGCTTACAGCTTTCATGCACATGCAAAACCATAATTGGACTGCTAACAACTTTTAAGTTAACTGTGTCTGTTTTATTTCTTAAGAGTCAGTAGAAGATGTGTATTCACAGTATTTGGAAATAACCTTTACTGAGACTTTTTTCTTTTAAAATAACCATATAAAGGCAAATTGCAGAAAACTTGTGTAGTGACACATTTCTAGAGCACTTGAGCTGCTATAATTGTGTATTAAGAAATTGACAGTAGTTTTTATATGCTTTTACTGTTTTTTGCTTCTTTTTCTTTCATATAAATCTGAACTAAGGACTTTGGGAAGGTTTTGGTGATATGTCTTCACCAGAAAGCAATGATAATATACCTGAAGAATGAAGGATTTAATAAACTCTGGTTCACTTTAGATGGCAGTTGTGAGAGAAATAGATGGTTTGACTTTTCCGAATGCTCTGCGTATGTTTTTGGCTCTTGCTGCAATGAATTATTGTTCCTTTCCAATCCTGAATCACTGCAGTAAAAAGATCCAGGGTAAGAAAAAAATATGTTAATTAAATTTCCCTTCCTTATACCAAATTCCTCCTAATTATTGTCTCATCTCCCTTTTCTGATTTCCTTTAAAACTCAGGAAACATCTTTATTTTACAGGATATTATAGTTATGTGGAGCCATTTGACAAGCAGCAGGACAGAAAATTACTGATCAATAATAAAAGCAAATAGCTCTTGTCATTTCTGCCCTTCTTAACATTTATCTGAATTACATATTTTTCTTTACATTTTTCTGTACACATGATTTCAGAAAAAGAATTTAATTTTAGCAAGTAAAAGAGATTTCAAATAAAATTTTGTAACAAATCTGAATTGGAAATTGACAACTTACAGGATGGATTGGTGACTTAGTGTGATTAGTTGGTGAACTAAAGTGAAAAAAGCATTTCCTTGATTACTGGATTTAATTATGGAGTACTGCTTAATAATTAACTTCATGCTGTAGCCCATAAAAATGTTAAATGAAAGCTAATGCTTTCACTTCTCTCTATACTTTTCCAATACATTGCTTAAGTGTATGTTGTCAGTATGTGTTGATTCATGCTTAAAATACAGAAGAATTTGTGTCTCAAAAAGCATTAAGGTAGCAAAAAAGCATTCTTAATAGAAATTACCCAGAAGCTTTGAGGCTGCTTGTGCAGTCTGTATTTGTCCTGGTCGTTCATATATGGTAGGACACAGTGTTTAATTGCACATCCTGGCTTCTCCAAAGGACTTTCACCACACTCAGCACACAGGACAGGTGGCATACACAGAGGGAGCAGTGACTTTTTTCAGCATTTTTTTAGTGCATGCTGGAAATCAAAAATCCTGGAATGGAAGACATCCTGGGAAAATAATCTTACTTTAGTATTTTGTTAATTTGTCCCCTAATTCTGATTAATATATTGTAGCTTGATTCTGGCTCAGATTGGTTTCTTCTGTCTCTCAGTTTCTTAATGTGTTTTAGCTCAGTTGAGCTTTGCCTGGCTAGTTACAGTCTTCCACAGTTTCTTATATTTTTCCCTCCTCCATCCCTTAACCAAACAGTTGCCACAATGTTTCAATGTCTCCAACCTACAGCTCCCATTGCTTTTATCCTTTGTCCTTCTTTGATCTTCTGCTGCAGAAAATGTCCATGATGTTCCATTTCGGCTGTTAATTCTCATTCTGGAAGCTTGTCACACTCTCCAGTACCGTAATGTAAAGCTGTTTTCAGCATTAGCAGACTATGTTCATTCGACTGCCTACCTTTGGGACAAAAGACAGGTAAATTTTTTGAGACCAAATAATTTATAGTGGTACTAATAGAGTATTTGATGCTTCCATCTTGCCTTTCTTCATGTTTGTGCTTGATCTTTGGACAACAAATGGTTATGAATAACTATCTGATTAAGCTGACAGTTATGTTTTTAGAGTGCTGTTCTATTTATTGATAAGTAAACAAACAAAAGTTTTGAAAATTTTGCTTACATTAAAAATGTCTTCTATGAAATCAACAGGTAGGATCAACTTCACTGGTTATAAAACTATCTTTTCTTTTAGATTATCCTTTTTCTCTCTGCCTGCGAGACACTTGGCTTTCAGCCTACTGAGTTGCTGGATGTTTTTGCTGAGAAGGTGACAGAAGACCCTGATTTCCTTAACTTGAAAAACCTTTTGATTGTTCTTCGAGTGTATTCACGACTCAACCATGTTCCCAGAGTCCAAAAGCATCTGTAGGTTTTCATTTAGAGTGCCTGGTAATATGTTGCATAGTCATTACAGAGTAATGTATGGCAACTAGTATTTAATTTTATTTGTGAAAGAGCTCATAGTCCTGTTTCATTCATCTGTAAGGTAAATTGCTGTGTCTTTTCATATTTTTTCTAAAGAGGATTTTTTTCTCTAACTGAAAGACTAACCAGGTTCTAGACTGACCAAATCTGTTGATAGGTAGCTGTATACTCAGAGTAAGAATCATCCTCTAATGTTAGATAACACAAAATACATTTATACAAGATAATAAAGATTTCTAAGTTGTATTTTTGTTTGAAATACGTATTTTATGTAGCCTTGTTTGTGTACTTAGATATTTTTCTTCTCCTTTTGGAAAAGGTTTTTTGAGACTCTTCATAGCTGCTTGAATAAATGCCTGCCTCAGATTTCCAGTACAGAACTGCTGAAGGCAGTGTATTCACTTGGCATCCTAGGATATCTTCCCCACCATGCACTTGATGAGCTGCTGCAAAAGGACAGCAAGGATGAACTTACACTGTCAGGTCAGGCCTTGCTTTGTCATGTTCTTGTTTTAAGCAGGATGTCTGCCTGTGTACATAGTTTGTTGTAATTGTGTTAAAAGATTAGAAATTAAAGAACACAAGCATGATTAATACTAAATTTTAAGTCCTCAATACAAAGCTAATGGAGTGATGGTGATCTGAGTGATCTGACTCTGCACTAGGGAATCAGACTTACTGTCTTGGGCCTCATGGTGGCAACAGTTTAACAGTGCACTTAAACATAGGAAATCTTAACCTTTGCAGACTAACTCTAGTACCTGGAGTCAGGAGTAAAAGCAGGATTTGGAATGCTCTGAGTTACAATGAGGTCCTTGGAATGGTTTGTAGAAGAATTTGGTTTCCACATTACAATTTTGTACAGCTAGTAGAGTAGTCAAGTGGAATTTGCTATGCTAGAACAGAGTATAAATGACAATAAAGTGAAAAATTCTGTGGAATAATATATTGTATGTAATATTTTTTGTGTCCTTTTTCAGGTGATCTTAAAGAACAAAACACAGTGATGCTTCGCTGTGTGAAAACATGTATGGAACTTGACAGCCCTTCTTTCACAAAGCCTGCATTTGTGCTGACTGAGAATTTGTCCTCGTTAGTATCTCTTAGTCTCAAAAAGGCTCAGGAGGCACTGATACAACTTCTGGGAGATGAGAACATGTTTCGGCAAAATGTTCAGCTGCCATACAGATATCATATTGGTATGAAGCAATATTACTGTCATGTTATTTTTAATATGGATTTATAATCCCCAAAATAATAAGATGGTAATACATTTGCATAGGGTGCAAGTGATTAAAAGTTTAACACTTTGATGATACAGTCTTTTAACAAATTATGTCTTTGATTGCTGAATCTACTTTAATGATGCTTCTGTTTAAGTTTTTAAGTCCATTAGTCCATTCACTAAAACTTTTATGATTTCTCTTGTTTACAAAACTGCTTTGGAGTTTTTTCTGGCATCATGAAGCACGTGTTAATTGTACATAAATCCAATGTGGCCAACTTTGAGAGAGTTGATGTGTTAGTATCAAATCGTGTTAGAAACAGCCAAACAGCTTTTGTTTCTGCCAAGGCAGCTACCTTTTCTTCTCTTTTCTTCTCTTATGTTCACTTGTTTCTTCTCAGAAGTTCTGGCTAAGATTTACTCTGATTTATGAAATGAGATAATGAGATATGACTTCTTTTGGTTTCTCTTACCTTTTTTTTTTTTTTTTTTTTTTTTTTTTTTTTTCCCAGCCACCCAGCTTACCAGTTTTTCTGTACTAGTAATAATTTTATTCCTAAATATTTCTGAGGAGGAATTGGATTGCAGGAAAATCTGACTAGGCATGACAGACTGCGATCAAGAGTAGTTTCTTTATATGGTGATTTCACTCCATAAACTTAAATCTGCAGTTTCCAGAAACAAATTTATTTTTTCTTGAGATGAGCAAACTATAACTTTATATTCATTTCAGGGAGGGAAAAGCTATCAATAATAATTCAATTATTAGCGAACAGCAATTAGAAACAGACCAGTGATGGTGTCTTATTAACTTTTTCAAATGAGTTGTTTGAACAATTAATTTGAACAATTAATGGGTTCAAATGACAACATTGATTTTAACCTCTTGCAGAGTTAATATTTTGTTGTTTTGTT
Source organism: Polioptila caerulea (assembly GCA_013397295.1). Classification (NCBI taxonomy): domain Eukaryota; kingdom Metazoa; phylum Chordata; class Aves; order Passeriformes; family Certhiidae; genus Polioptila; species Polioptila caerulea. Next base: position 423,735 of record VYXF01008334.1, read on the forward strand.
TTCAGATTTTGAAATCAGAATGGATTCAGACAGAAAAAAAGTGCTCCCCATAGCTGCAACAGATGATCATCCTGATTCACATGTTCAGAGGTGTCTTTTTTTGACTGCATTTTTTTTCTAGCATGCTAGTTTTATTTGCATGTATCCCATCCAGTTATTTCTCTGGTTCACTGATTTGCAGAAGCAAAGTAGATAACTCAGTTGCTGTTTGTGCTCACTGGAATATCCAAGTGCAGAGCAACAATTCGTCCAGCTCGATGCCTTCTTCTAACAGAGGCTAACACTTAACTTTTCAGAGAAAGAGGCAGGAAACATCATGGTAATCTGATACTCTTGTAATGAACGCAGGTAGCAATTTTTTAAAAAGCATTTGTCCAATTACACATTCAGTTATTCTCTCAAGTCTCAAAAATTTGCATCTCAGTGATATGTTATACAGTTAATTCAGCTGTTGAAATGTAATTTGAATAAAAAGGATCATTGTAGCCACATTTTAGGTGATTAATTTAATCTTGTGTAGAAGACTGACCTCTCAGTAACTGAAGCAGGACATATATTTAAGTAATGCTTAAGCAGAATTGGGTAATACTTAACATTTGTGTGCTGGATCACTGCACAGCAATGTATTTTGTACAGTTTGCTTTTTGATAAAAGGAGAGCTAGTGAATTGTGTAACAGAAACTCAGAGTTCCAAGGCAGTCAGCTTTCCTCACCCTTCCAAATAGGTTATTATGGCAGGAAGTGACTGACTCTGAATATCATTAGCAAAAGATCAAAGTAAATGCAGAATCTGTCAAATTAATGGAGAATTTTGAAAGATCTATTTCCTTCTCATTGTGGAAGAAGCGGAGATCTAAGTACCTAATTCTGCTATAGGTATTTGGGTAGGTGCTGGTATTGTCTGAAGCTCATGGAAGAAAAGAGTCTAAATAACTTAAACTTGAAGAAAGAAGAGCTGTATGAATTTTTGCAGTCCTGATATTTTTGCCTACCAGAAAGACACATGTATATTCTGTAGTGCTAACGGACTTCATTGATCATTGTCTTATGAATGATTATTCTGTATTTGTACAGTGAAGTCCTCCCTACTTTCCTTGGCTGCAGGTTGGCTTTTCTGTTTGCTCCTATGTCTGCCTTCTGTCTGGGAACAACACACCCCCAGGGGAAGCTGGCGATGAAGAAGCGGCATCTCAATAAACTGGGCTATCATGTGATTCTGGTGAGAAGAGCCCTGTTACTGTCACTGTTCCAGTCCTGTTAGCAGCACAGTGATGAGTATGTGTGGTAGGTCAGGCCTTGCTCTACAAAGCATGAAGGTTCACCACGAATGGTGGGCTTTCTCCAGAGTGGTAATTGTGTATCATTTCTAGTTAGAGGGTAGTGGTGCTGTCACTAGGAAGAAAAGGGAGAGGAACTCTAAAAGACAAGCTACTACTTACCATTATCAGTAAATAAATAGTTAAGGGAAAAAGCCACAAATTGCTTTGTACCTGAGGAACTGATATGTCTTTGGCTTATTTCCCCAGTTTTTGTAGACTCAATGATTCAAGTGAACTTGCTTTCAGAATACAACAACTTCCTGTGGCCTTCTCATTGCTGAGCGCTTGGTTTGTAGGACAGGGTAGTTTGGACAATAGAAGTAATGTACACTGTCCTTTTACTTTCTTGCAGATCCAGAACAAGAAGTTTCAGGAAATGAAAAATGAAGATGCAGTTGAGTTTTTGAAAAGAAAAATTTATTCAGAAGATGCTTTCTCTTTTTCCTGAAGCAACTGTGCAGGATAATAATTAAAATAAACTAAGAGTTTTATGTCTCCTGATTTCTCTTTTTCTTGTGTATTACTGTAGGGATTTTAACAGAAGAGATAAATAGTTTTATACACAACTGCCTGCTCCATATTATTGAGTAAGAAAAGTTCATGAAATGAACACTGCCTGCTGATAGTAGGGGCTTTCTTTTGTGAAATGGGAGCAGATTTTCTGTAGTGGAAGGAAATAATGGATCCAAAAGGCACTCTGGCATCTATTGCTGTTGCAAGGTCTTAATTTAATCTGTACTTTGTTTCCCCTACTGCATGCCCCTAGTCAAATTTCTCTTGAGCTGGGCCAGGGAAGAGATGTAACTCTTTCAAGTGCTGTTGGAACCTGGCCTACAACTAGACACTAGAAGGATTTCCTTTCAAATGTATAGTTCTTTCTGCAGAACTATATATGGTAAATCAGTAAATAACGAAGCCTAATTAGGTCCATTAAAAGATCCAGTCATGTGGAAACTTTCTGGAAAAAATCAAGCTCGCTCAGTTTTCAGAAGTTTAGGCCAGAAATGGTCCTGTTTGCTGTGTGCTTTTTCTTTTGAACCCTTGCTTCACTGCTACTGTAATAGGTTTTGATGCTTTTCACTGCAAGAACACAGACCTGCTGTGTCTATAAGCTGACTCCTTCTCTCTGTTTCTGATAATGGTAGCTCCACAACTATTCAAAGACATGTTGCAGTACTCAGATTTGTTCATTACACCCCGTGATGCATTTCCACTGACCTGTCGTGTAGTGGTGCAATTGATTATGTGGCAGAGCTCTAGATGTGCAAAGCAGCTTTGGACCTTAGGTAGGAAGGAGCAGAGAGAACTGATCTATCTTTTCTGTTCTTGGTAACATGTAATGGATAAAACGCATTTTGTTCTGCTGGAGTTGCTCAAGTTGCTAACAGCTCGCTTGTTTCTGCACTGTAATCAGATCTTCGCTCACAATTTTGCTGTAGCACAGTCACAGGCCCATGGGCATGAGGGGAAGCAGGGAAACAGCAATAATTTCTACAGTGACTGTGTGCTGCCTAACCGTGGTGCCCTTGCTTCACTTGCTAAGCTACAAGCACTGTGTTCTTTGTCTTTCTGAAGTAGCGCGGACACGTGTTAAGGTGCTGCAATGATGATATAAAAAAGGTATCACAGGAATGAGATCATGTGGAAAGAAGCAATATGCTTAGAAAAATTCACTGCCCAACTTCTTGTGGAACATGTAGATAGAATATAGTGCATATTTATGAAGGAAGCAGTGCAACCAAAGCAGCATGGTCACCTCTCTCCAGTATAAAAAGCAGAGAGCTGTTCAGCATTTCAGTCTATGAAGTGCAGCACATGCAGAAAAACAGATCTTAGGCAACTGTAAAACTTAACAGCCAGAGCAGAGATCATTTGCTTGACATGAGAAGTTTGTTACACTCCCTTTTTGAATCTTCTGCTTTAAGGAAGCACTGTCTGTGAAGCAGGCTGGTCAGTGCCATTCTGTTGTTCTGAGCCGGACCCATGGTCCCAGCCTGCACTGGAGGATGTCTGAAATATTCTCTGCTGGAGGGCCAGGTAGCACAGAGAGCTGTGTTCGAGAAGGTACTCGGTGCTGTTGGAGCTGGAAACCTGCAAACCAATACTGCAGTGTCAGCTGTGGCTCTTGCCTGGGCTGGGGAGCTGCTTCCTCCAGCTGCTCTGAGCTTTTCAGTCAGATCCTCAGGCACAGATGTGTAAATTCAGGGACAGAACACAGGCAGAGGTTCCAGGAGTCTGGAACCAGTGGGCACAAAATGGCACAGCATGTTATTAAATTAGCTAATCACTATATATTTTGTAAACACCTTGTGAGTAGGTGGAAACTTACACAATCAGTGTGGAAGTGTAGTAGTCTGCTGTAAGGATCACCTTGTTTATTAAAGTTTCTTGCTCTGTGCTCTCTCAATAGTTTGTATCTACACTGATTCAGAGTTCCAAGCAGTATGTAGCTGCTGCCAGAGACTTCAGAGCTGTGGGTTTCTTGGATCTTTACAGATGCTAAAAAGCTAGTCTGTTGAAAATAAATCCTGGTTTTTCAGGTGTCCAATTCATGTAGTAAGGAATATCTAATCCCCTGTTCGGTGCATTACAATCTACATTTACAATACCATTGCCCACTCCTGAATCAGTATTGAAATTAGTGGGAGACTCACAATGAAGATCAACAATAATTATTTTGTGTCTGTAATTATGGGCTTTGTCACTATGCTTGGTGTAAAAAATCCCCTTTTAAAGCCAAACAGGTACAAAATGGGTGATTTTAGCTGACAAGCCAGTGAGGCTAACTGGAGATGTAAGCTCCATCTTTTTCTATCATTTTCACAATCTGCCTGCAGATTTAGGAACATGTGTTTCTAACCTTTATTCACCCTTGGAACACTTTGTAAGTGCAGTGGCTGGAAGTTGTATCTCAGTGAGGAGTGAGAAACAGGGAAGCTGTATATGGTTTTATTTCATGCAGCCCATGGCTGCACCTCAATAAACAGTGGAACCCAGACATTTGCTGCGATGTTTGACTGACTAAAGTTATTTCAAGAGTGTGTTGAATCTGTAGCAAGCCAAGATTCTCAACTCCATGTGAAATGAAAATAGAAAATTCATTAAGTAAACTCAATTGCTAAAGCAGGGGAGGATTTTCAATGGGTAAGGCTTGTTAAAGAAAGTATAGGGCTTAGAGTAATTATGTATCTATGACTTAAAGATGGGGGACTCAGCTGCACTAAGCAACCATCTATTTGACCAGACTCTCACAGGAAGGCACTATATTTTATTCCTGGGCCACAGAGAAGTCAGAAAAGTAGAAGCATATCTTTCCTTCATTCTGAGCTATGAAATTCTGGACCTCAGTATTTGTCCTGCCAATCTCAAAGAAACAGATACTGCCTTTTATGATCCCTGTTTTTTTACAGGCTGCTTGCTGTTAGACTTTATTTCATTCTTAAATCTTGTCTTATTACAAAACAGTAAAATGCTATGATAAAGCTGGATTATCTGATAAGTTTTTTCCTTGAGACGGTTGCATTTACTGTTCATCCTGTGAAATCTCCACGTCAGAATGCTATACTTACAAAAGGGTGACAAGGTTAGATCATTGTCCTATATCATACGATCAAAAAGAAAACATTGAGAGAACCATTTACAAATGTAACTTATATAGCAAATTTCACAAGCCCAAGGATCCATGTTGAGCATTGCAGGATGTGTGAACAGATCTAAAATGAAAGCAAGAAAGAGTCAGAAGTTGTGGGCTGCAAAGGTCAGGAAGGTTCTTGCATTAAACTGAGTGAAACAAAACAGATTTTGTGAAGTAATGCAGAATGAGAACAGTGAGCGTTTAGAAAAACAAATTTTCTCCATAAACAGCTGGATTTGCAGATCATGATGATCTGTAGTTCTCTCCAGTTTGGATTTCCTAATGTTTAAAACTACTTTTGAACCCTAACTCCAGCCTTTGCAGGGTATGAAATATTCTGACCACTTATTTCACAAGAAACATACAGGAACTCTCTTTAAAATTTCCACCTTGGTCTAAAAATTATAAAGCTATTCCTAAGTCACTGGGAATGAGGGACTAAAAGTTCATTGCAAGAGTGTGATTTTTTTTTAAGAAATCAAAATTTGAATAAACTGGATCCTGATTGAAAGACTGTTTTTCAGGTATTGAAGTAGTTTCTGCATTGAGAAGAGGTTGAGTAATGCTTTGTATGCAGAGACCTAGAGACCTGACTCTGGTTAATTGGTAAAGTGAAGAAAATACTAAGATTTCTCTTTAATTGGCTTCCCCACCCACCACCCCCCAACCTCTGGTCATTGCAGTATTATTGTATATTGCCTTTTGTTAATATTCAGCTATTCTCTTTGCTCCCAAATATCAGTGCATGTAAGATTGCATGAACGAGGTTACAGTTTCAATATCTCTTTACTGACACTGGAATATTGGAATTAAAGTAGAACTGCAGGTGTTTTGTGGAGCTCAAAAAAGGTGGAATGTTCATTCCTAGGTGAAATGTGCTGAAATTAGTTATTTCAGAACAAAACCAGAGCCACAGTTCTCTGATGGTTGTGACATGCAGAGTTTTAAAGGGACTGTGGTACTTAAGCGTAGGTTTTACTGAACATGTAAATCTTGTGCTATTGGGGTTTTTGGCTACAGTAACCACAGCGGTTTTAGTTGTTCTTCACCTCTTTTAACTGATGCAAATGTAATGGAATTCTGAATATTTAAAATCAGTCCTTCTCTTTGTAGCAGGTTTCCCCCCTTTTTTCAGTATTTCTGGGCAACAAAGGTATAAAGTGACAATATATGAATGTGGTGGCAATTATAAATAGCCACCCAGAAATAATAAGAAGGAGAATTTGTATTTGTCTGCAACAAAAGTCCACAGATGACCAGAGAGCTTTTTGTTTCATTCTGTTTCCTCTCCCCAAAAATGCTCCCATGAGTACTCCAGCAACATTGTTGCCATGGTACCTATTAAAACCTAGATAAACTCTAGCTTTATGAAGCAAGATGAATTTTTTTTTTATAAACAGGAGAATTTATTTTCTCGTTTCACTGCTATAGGTAAGGGACTCTATCCATGCCTACAGACAGGGGCACTTTTTACATAAAATTCCTGATTCTTGAGTGGATGCCATAGTTTATTCTTATCAGTTCAATCCACAAAGGGCACTTCTGAAATCTTCTATATTTCCCCATCCATTTGGTTTTCATGGTACAAATTCTGTTGCACGTAAGATTCACCTGCAGTCGATCACGGTTTAGAAAGGTGGGGAAATACGTGGGGACTGGGGGAAAGGGGGAGTGGCTCCTCAGCTGGTTTAGATTAAAGTCAGAGCACTGCAGCAGCTGAGGCAGTGGCTCTACAACTTCAAAGCCAAAACCTTCAAGTGTTAAGTGAGCACAGTTTTCTTGTCCTGCAGTAGGCAGCAGTTGGTGAATTGGCCTCTGCACAGAGGCTGGTGTAAATAGCAACAATTGTCACTGAAGTCTTGATTTGTGCTGACAACAGATCAGATATGATTCAGGAAATATACAACGGCCTGTTGTGGAGGAGCCCACATTTGACATGTCATTCTCATAATAAAAGACTACTTAATCTTTTAAAATATATATTTTGAAGACCAATACTGGGTGATCGTTCACCCTTCGTGATTGCTCAGCAGTTAGATATCAGCTTTATCAGAACAGCAGTTCCTTGACACACAGAATCTCCAGAAAAGACAAAAGAAACCTACACCCCTTGCACACGGCATTGTATGGGGCAGAAGGAGGGCAAAGATAATGCATTTGTATTTCTTGGTTTAGAATTTGCTTCATTTTGCCAATAAATTATTTGTTCCAGGATTCTAAATGAATTTTCAGTCTGGGTCACTTCTGTATGAGTGTAAAGAAAGAACATGATGGAGAGCTGAAAAGTAAAGCAGAAAAAAAAAAAAAAATAGTGTGTGCATGTGTGTTTGGAGATGTGCTCTGTATCAGTCTGTGCTCCAGGAGCAGTACAAAATGGTAAATGCCTCACTGATGTCAGCAAGAAGACGTTCTTCTCAGAAGGCAGTAAACACCCCAAAAGGCAGTATTGGGGAGGATGAAGGTGGGTTCGATTTCTGCTGATGCAGAACAAAAAAAGAACTTTCCAAAATTTCTGCTGTAGGTTTGATACTCATTTGCTGAGCCTAATGACTCAGCATTTGAAGGGGGAAAGAAGAGAACAATGAAGGTATGAAAACCACTCTCTCTGAACAGAGGTAAAATGATCTGACACTAAGGTAGTAGTCAGGGACATGGGGAATCTGACTTCAGCTCTGCTTATTTGTCTGCCCACAGGAAAGGCACTGAGAAGGTCCTTGGGGTTCCCAGATTCCTGCTGTTCTGCACCCATCTCGTTAGTGCATGACTCCAAGGAAAACCTCGTTTGGCAGCAGAGGCAGAGTTCCAGCACAGCCTGTGCTCCCTGTCTGTGTAGTGGGGATGTCCCTAAGTTGAGTTGCTTGTATTTATAAGCTCTCACAGGCAGAGTCGGCTGATATTTCAGATCCACTCCTCACAGAAAGAGTAGGAACAGTTCAGACTGACAACGGAGAAAGTCTTGGCTGCCTTTGCTGAAGAACCCCAAAGCTTGTGACCAATGCAAGCCATGTCACCAGCCTTAAGGCAAATCCACCCAGCCATGTCACACAACAAGCATTTCACAGCTACACTACCCAGTCCCTTACTCAGATGTTATTAGCAGCAATCATTTTAAACAAAATTACACAACAAAATGCAAGCTGTTTCCAGTGCATGTCACACCCATACACACACATCATACCTCAAACCTGGCTTACAAATTCTTTAAGGCTCATTTGCAAAAATACACTGGAAATTCTACAGACTGGAAGTTACGCAAAATGGACTTGTTTGACTCAGGAAGATCCACTTTGAGATTTTCTGTCAGGTACTATTGAACTCATTAATGATCTCTGAGATTCTTCAAACGCATCACAAGCATTTTTGACAGTTTCTCATGGTAGTTGAGGGGGCTGGAGCATTACTCCCTTGCATGGCCACACATACATAACTATGTGCACATGAACTGTATATTTACACTCAGCAGTGCTAGCATCACACAGAAAGCTCAGTGTGTCTGTCATTGTTGAGAGAATGAAGGACAAAGTTAAATATGAACATGTTTTATAGCTGCAAAAGCTAATTACTTACTATACAGTGTGTATTTTTTGTGTTTAAGAAATCATATGCTAGCATATTTGCATCTAATCATAAAGTATTTTAGCGCTTGTAACAGAAGTCATTAAAATAATCTTGGCTATTCTAGGATACAGTGCAGTAAGCTTGTTTTTTAACCATTAAGCAATAATGGAGACTTATGTGCTGTCCTTTACAGTTCTGCTAGTAGGAATAATATAATACTAATTTATTTACATACAAAGGTAATTGTTTTATTTAAAAATACAAGCCAGATTTTTAATGTTACATGACGTCTTCTGTAAAAAGGCCTAATTAAAACAAACAATGCATTATTTTGACAGCTAAAGCTTTACAAGAAGTTTTGTTTCTTCACAAAATAGAGGATTTTTGCCTAATTCTTGCCAACTCAGAACAACAACAAAGGATCAAACACTTCTGCAAAGCCTTTTCCCCTAGAGCAATACCTTTGAAATCATGAGTTCTAATCATGCCATCAGAAGGTATTCTTATAAAGAAAAGTTTTTAGGACTGGAGAAGGTAAGTTAAAAAAAACCCAACAACTTTTTTCTCTGACAGTTGATTCAAGTATATTAAAATCTTTGAGCAAATTGAATCTTTGATCAAACTGCAAGAACAATATTCTGCAGCCAGCCCTGTATGTGTAGACTTGGGGTTCAACAATTTACCTAAGAAACACTAGTAATATATTTTAAAGTTTAATTGCACAGTCCTTATGGAGAATAATTTCCCATAGGAATTGAGTTTACATGAGGATTGTAGGATTTTGTACACAACTCCTATTAAACGTGATCACCCCTAATCCTCAGAACAGAATCAGAAGTGTTTGCTGCCTTTGAGTAACACATGGTAAATAACATCTTGAATTCAGACTGTAACTTAAAGCTCAAGATCCTTAAGCACTTATATTTTGCTGTCTAAAGGATGAAGTAAAAATAACCATTCAGGTCACCTGTTGTTAAGGAAAGACAATTCAGTACTGATATTTTTTTTCCTGGTTAAAGAAATGGCATCTGAGGAAGCTGCTCTGCCAGGCTAATTAGACCAATACCGGTTTTGTCAGCTTGGTTTCATCCACTTCCCTAAGGAGCTGCTTCCTGAACGGGTACATGAAGTTCCTCTCTGAGAGGAAAGCTGTCTAAAAGCTGCATCCCAGGACTTGTGGAGAAAAGGCAGGTGTTACTTCCCACACTGACACAACACACTGGTTTTTACAGCTGTGCTCAAATATGTGAGTATGCATGTCCATAAATGCTGTAAAATCTATTGAGACATCCTTGAAAGTGTCTGTAAATGTGTATTTCTTGAAATTGCTAGATCATGTGCCAATAGTCAAATTAGTTCCACTAAGATAAAGCTTATGTATCCTGTGTCGCTTGATGATCTGCAGGACATTTATGGTTGGCTTAATAGAACTAATTTTAAGGTTTGCTAGTAATGTCATTCTAATCTAGTGTATGTTGGCTGGAATTCCTCCTGGTCTGTGATTATTTTAAAGTCCCAAATGTAAGGTTAATGGGGTGTTTTTACTGTAATGTCAGAGATAGAGAAAGAACAAGGAAATGTCAGCAAGATGACTCTAGAACAAAATTGTTGTACCTCAGCGTAGTTTCCAGTATATCCCCATTTATCCTATGATTGTTGCTGGAACTAATGAGGTTTGAGGACACTTAGCACTGTCAAATCACAATGGAGTCCAGAGACTTTCAGAAAAACCTTTCTATAACAGAGCTGTGGAAGCTGAGGGCTTGGAATACTGAGGGGAACGATTCCCATTGCAGACCACACAACATATTGCTGAACACACAAATGCTACAGAATTATGTATATGGATATATATTTAATCTTGAAGAATGAGTTGGAAATTGCTCACATAAAACTAGAAATCTTTTGGTACTCATAGAAAAAGACAATATCTATAGAACACCCTATCTCCTCTGACAAGACAATGGGAAACAGAACTGTCAATTCATTGTATGCATCCTCCAAGAAAAATTACAGTGATAACCAGAGGGTATTTTAGGAAAACAGCTGAATTATCTCCCCCCCTCTTCAGTGGCACACAAGCCTAGGATTTAAGGCACATTAGTCTGCTACTGTTTTGACCCCAATGAGTGATGATTCTGTTTTGGATGCATACAGTGAGTTTTCTGTGGCAATGAGAGAGAAAAAAATTTAATGGAGGATGATTTTTCTTTTGATCCAAACAATGATTTTAAAGAATGTTGATTGTGTTGAATTCCATCTAGTTTAGTTAGGTTTTAAGTTTCAGTGTGGAATTTAGCTGTGAAGTGGGAAACTTAACATGGTGAACTAATGTTTGTGGAGACACACAAGTGTGTACATTTTATTGTGTTTTTAACAAGCTCTTTGTCCTTGAGAGTAGCATGCAGCTCAGTCGGGAATCTGGGTGCAGGCAGCTACCAGGATCAAACTTCCTGCTACATGATAGTTGTTTAAAACCTGTGGTATGCTTCAGTATGCAATCTTTAAACAAAACAGTTCTAGCTGGTGGCTGTTGCTACACAGACTGTATGCAGATAAGTCACAAATAGTTGAGCATATGTGTGGTGCAAGGTTAAAACAATAACAAGCAGGTCGAATCATTCAAACACTGGAAATCACTTTGACTCCAGGCCAAAAGCTTAGCTGGAGATGATATCAGTATGGGATAAAAAGAGGATAAACTAACAGGCTTAGCAGCCTGCTTGTTGGAGTCAGCATATAGTATCTATACTTCCAGCAGTAGAGCAGATGGTCATATATTTAAGGAAGCACCAGAGAGGGAGTCAGGAGATCTGAATTCCATTCCTGGCTCTGCAGCAATGTTCCTATGTCACCTTGGGGAGTCACTTTTTTCTCCTTTTTTCTTAATCTTTTAAGTAGTGGAAATTATATTTGCTTGTCTAACAGGACAGCTGAGAGGCTAAATTCATGCTAAAAAAAAGTGCTCTGAAGCTCTGAGAAGAAGGTGTGGAATACAAGCAAAGTAAACTTGTATGGAAAAAAGGACACCACATGGTTTCATGTGGCATGTTTGTGCCACATATTTATGACCTTTCCTCTCCCCAGAAAGTCCCATGCCTTTTTGCCCACTATTTTCAAGGAGGGAATAAATGGATTAAGCTGCCTTCCACATTTGCTTGAAAGATAAGCAGCTGCCAGTAAGAACCTGACCAAAGAACAGACTTTATTACTGAGAGACACATTATTTATGCCCAAGAGGGCAATAGGCTTGTTGAAGTTGACTGTTCATCCCAAGATATTTTTTTGCATTGGTGGCAGAATAATGTCTCTAATGGCTTTTATTCTGAATTCAGAAGTGCTGCTCACAAGCTGAATGCAAGTAGAAAATGAAGTATTGTTTTTCATGAACAAATCTTCTGCTGAAATCCTCAAAATAAGTCCATTTCTTAAATCAGAGAAATGTCCATAATAATTTGCACAGGACTTTCATCTAAAGCCCATTAAAATCAACTAGACTTCAAAAGAATCTGAATCAAAGACCTAGCAAGCAACCACCATTTCTTCTGAGTTCTATACTCATTAAGCAAAATTACTCACTCTATGCATGTATGTATGTATGTATCTGTATATCTATCTATCTTCATAAATATTTGGCATCATAGGAGTGATGTTCTCACCACAGAATAAACAGCTTCTGTTTTCAACATGAAGGTGGAAGCTTTGGGTTGGAGTTGAATTTTAGCACTTATCATAATTTGCTTCATTTCTCTTTATGTCTCCATTTTTGTTTTATTATTTTTTTCCTAGATTCTGAGTCCCTGTCAAGGGACTGAACTCCAGTTCAAAGCCAGGTCTGTTAAAAGGGTACAGGCAACACTGCAGAAGTCTTAAAAACATTAGTCTGCCTCATAGCAACGGTGGAGACAAAGGAAACCCAAGCAAAGGTTATCTGAGCAGATGTCCTGAGTGTTAATATGAACTTCCACCATGAATTTGTTTTGCCGATTCCTCACAAATGAAGCTGCACCTAATCCTGTAAACTTGGCTTCTTTCAGCTCTTCCGGAAATCATTGTGGATTAGATATCTACATGAAGAGAAATACTCAGTATTTTCAGGCCTAGGCTGTTGAGAAGGTTGCAAGAAAACAGAAAGGGTCTGGTGTGATTTATGAGGAAGAACATACTCCTCTCTTGCCTGCTGCCTGGTTTTGTGAGAACACACTTCTGAGCTAAGCTGTTCCTCTTTTATACTGGGACAGTTCTGCTGCCTGTTTCCTTGATAACAGCCCTCATAAAAATGTAAGAGGACTTCGTACTTTGATAAGATGAATCCATAAATATCCCACAATTATAGCACGGTATCATGTCCATTACATATGTACACAACTGACTTACAGGAGTCTCTGAAATCCATGCAGTTTTCTTCATCAAATCACCACAGGATAGCTTTAATCCAAGAGAGAGGATGAAGGAAATAATTTCTTTCTGAAGAACTGTGCTACATGTCTAACTACAGTGTACAAATGTTTACTCTTGCTATGTGAACTAAACAAGAAATTAAATATTTCAGAATGTAACCAGCCCATATTTTTTTTAATATATAACAAAAACACTCTTTATGACAGTGTAGAGTTGTAAGTCTGTGGCCAGAGACTGATCTGGGCCAAATGAGAGTGTTTAGATGATACTCTGTTGTCCCAATATTTCCCTTTTACAGGCACATTGGTTGTTCTTTCATGTCCTCTTTTAATTTAGGCAAGTGAAAGAACTGCACTTAAGAGGTCACAGAAGTGTTCCATAAAGGCACAAACACAAAAAGAAATAGAATAAGGATGGAGCTTGTTTTGCTGCTGTTTTTCTGTTCTTGCCTCTCTCTGTAACTTTTATAAACCAACCATCATGATTTGCCATAGATCTTGCAGGTAACACCTCCTCTAAATACGACCGATTTAGTAATGCTAGTAGCTTGTGAGTAGTTTAGTACTACTCACAAAACATTTTCAAAGATAGAAAGGTGACATGAAGAAAAATGCTCTTAGGTCTCAGAAAAAGAGTTTCAGTAAGAATGTTGCTAATTGTGTTTGTGTTTTGGGGTGTGGAAGAGACCTTTAAGAATTAAGGAAAAGTAGAACTATTTACAAATGAAGTTAATGACTCATCTAGAACTTTTTACAAGTTAATAATTCGTCAAGGCTGCCTTCCAAGGATAAGTCTAGTTGTATATTATAATTGTATAAATTGTGTGTTCAGTCCAGATCTATCCTTCTCCACTTTAGTTCTTCATTGTCAGTGCTGAGTTCTCCGCACAAAGATGTGGCTTTCTCTTGGGATCATCTTTTCTCTGGGGACGCTTATTCCTGGACAATTCAGCTTGAAATTGCAATATGACAGGTGAGTGTGAACAGGGTTTCATGAAGAATTGTGTGTGCAGTGAGAATCCCAGAAACTGTGTAAGACAATAACAATTATGAGCTGAAAAACTGGATACACGGTTACTAAGCTGTAAGCTTTGTAAGATTGGGCAAGAAAACATGAAGATGGGAAATGAAGAATGAGAGAATCAAATCCCAGCCAACAAAGAAATAGCTACAGCTGTAGGAGCCACAGAATGGCCCTCAAATGCATCTCAGGATGCTCTTTTTCCATTAGTTGAAATTCATTTGGCTTAGCCTCTTTCATAATGAACTTTGAAACCAGATGCTGCAGGAGTAGAATGTCTTTTCTGAGTATAAAGCAGGGGGTATGACTGAGCAAAATTATATCTCTTAATAAAAGATAGATTAGGTTATGTGAAAAAGATAGTGAAGACCTGTTGGAAAGCTGTAACAATTACAAAAAAAAAAAGAAGCTGAGGGAGTTATTCCATACAATCTTCACTCCAAGGTGTTCAGAGAATGAGATTATCACATGTTTTGTTACTGATTAATGTTTTGAAAAGTATGAAATCTCTAGTTATGCTTTCTTTTCCATCCTCAGTTCCACTTCAGAAATGAGTGATGTAAAATTATTCTGTTTGCCTATCTAAACTAATTTTGTTTCATTCACCCTCAGCTTTCAAGGAATGATAGGTAACTGCCATTGTGGCAGCTGGGATTTGCAGGGTTGGCATGAGCATAGTGCAGAGGCCACCATATCCACATATAAGTTAATACACAGAATTTTCTAAAGTAAATGGAGAAAGTAGTCTGGTGCTGAATGCCTCTAGATGAATTACATCCCTAGAATATAGTCATAAAAAGGACAGAAAACTCAGCAATACCTACAGCAAGTAAGTTCCCTCATAGTGTACTCATTCAGCAGCTCTCCTGGAAAATCTCCTAGCAGAGCATACAGAGTCACTACTTCAAATGTGTTATTTCCTTAGATAATATTTAGTGTTTAGATTTGTNCTGCCATTGTGGCAGCTGGGATTGGCAGGGTTGGCATGAGCATAGTGCAGAGGCCACCATATCCACATATAAGTTAATACACAGAATTTTCTAAAGTAAATGGAGAAAGTAGTCTGGTGCTGAATGCCTCTAGATGAATTACATCCCTAGAATATAGTCATAAAAAGGACAGAAAACTCAGCAATACCTACAGCAAGTAAGTTCCCTCATAGTGTACTCATTCAGCAGCTCTCCTGGAAAATCTCCTAGCAGAGCATACAGAGTCACTACTTCAAATGTGTTATTTCCTTAGATAATATTTAGTGTTTAGATTTGTATCAGAGATGCAGTAACAGCTTGATTTCAGTGAACAGAATTCAGCAGATCCCTGCTAATGTATTTTTCATTTTTGTTTCGTATCATTGTCCAGAATTAAACCTGTGGAGTACTGGTATGGAATTTAAAAACAAGTATTGAACGGTCAGTGTGGCTTTGGGTGGACAGCACCTGCACAAAGATCAAATTATTAGTAAAGCCCATTTTCATTGTCCTCTGCTCTGTTTAACAATGAAATGAAATATCCAATCTACAAGCATCCAGGAACACACAGCTTGTGCTGAGAACAGTCCTTCAATTTATTAAGAAAGCTTAACTGTAGGATTCTAAAAACTGTAGTTCTCATGGGGTCACATGGGCTGACTTTGCACTTCTCCACTGAGAAACTTAGTCCATAATCATAAACAAATGTATGCTTTCTAATCTTAGTTTACTATTAAAAGTGGTTTGTCTCCACACTGGCTATTGTGAAAGGTTTATCAGTAAATAAGAGCTGGCCATCTGGCAGCAATCTGACTGTCTGGAATTTCTCTGATTTGGTGTAATTAAGACATAATGTCAATGAGGATAGAAAGATATTACAGGATATTGTTTCCCTTCCCGATAGACAAAGGACAAAGCAGGCCTAGGCATTTAGAGAGAATAAACTCTGAACTGCAGCTGAGATGTTTATTCTGCTAGCAAAGATGTTTATCCTGCATCTACAAGGTTTATTACAAAGACATCATGACTGTTGTACCAATCTGTACAACATGACTGTTGTACCATTGCTGTGAGCAATACAAACATAGTCATTTTGCCCCACAGATATGGGGCTATCAGCATCTCATAAATCAGTAAACTGTCTGTTTTAACTATCAAGCTCTCACCCAGCAAAGGTGATATTTTCAAGAGAGATGTAAAAAGCCCACAAATTCCCCTTTTTCTCTGGGGATGAAGTGAATGAAAAGTGAATTCTATTTTTATGTATATTAAGCTCATAATTGTACATTCCTGCATGGAAGCACCAAAGATGGCAGTTGCAGTTCAGATGATGAGAGCATATTATGCTGATGACTGTAATGACCATGGCTTGCTTTTGCAGCAAGAATTTCTGTTACAAAAGCATTATAATATAAAATATTCATTTTTTATACTTGTCTGGTAAAGACTCCATTGAAGTCACTAAAAGAAACTGTGAAGCAGTTTTTGGTTGGTAGCAAATAGGAAAGTTTCTAGTGTTCCCTATTCTATTCTGTTCTCATCAGCAGTGGGTAACTGGTCTCCCACCTTCGAGTAATGCAATGCAGTTATCAGCATCCACTCCTCACTCTAAAACCCTTTCACTAGAAACATCACACTTGCTGTCAATCCTGGAAAGCTAATCTGAATGAACACTGAAAAAAAAAATACAAAAAATCCTACAAGGGCCTTTTTAACAGAACATACTGATTTGCTTTTTCTGCATTTTCATCCGCTTTAATTTGTTCTTTGTAAACTTGAAATATTTTCATCAGATTAAGCCTATAGTAGATGAAAGTTTCATGGGATCTCATGAAAACATATACTAAGATGCTGGATTCTGTGTGTCTCTTCTAGAAATATAAAAGGATAGATTCTGTACTAGAAATTTTTATTTCTTGTGAATTGAGTAAGAATATGCAGTTCTGGAGATCACAATATTCACTGTTTTGGAATGAACTGGTTATTCTCATGACAAGCAGTTTGTGGACATCTCAAGCTCTTAGCAATGTTCATTTATCATGACTATCAAAAGTTTCTGCATGCTGAAATAGACCAGCCAATACAAAGTGAATCTGGAATAAGTGAATAAATCCCGAACATGAGGGGGAAAAAAGTGACATCTTATCAAATAAACAGTTTATTATTATCAATCCCCTCATTTTGGCCCTGGTCCTGCAAAGGCAGAAACACACATCAGGACTTATGCAAACAGCTGGCTTCTGTGAAGCTGGTATGGTGAATAAAGCACTGCCACCAGCAAGGAAGGAGAGTGGCTAATGCTCTAGCAACAGAAAAGTCACATCACTTAGTCCTATTTGCAGCCAAAACATTCCACAAATGCGTAATTCAGAGGTGGTTTTGTTGGAACAGCACTGGTACATGCTCTGTCTTCCTTCTACATACCAAAATATGTCCTTTTGACTTATGAAATCATGGATACTTTAACAGACGTTAAAACTGCTCTTATTTCTCTACTGAATTTCCAGGGATCAGGTTTTGCATATTGTGCCAGAAACATTTCAGCAAGTCCAGCATCTTCAGCTTCTTTGCAGTACTTTAATGGTAAGTAAAAAAAACCACATATGCCCAACAAGCAGAGTGAGGTCTTGGGCTATAAAACAAATACGCATGTAGCTTTTGATAAGAATGAAGGGTAAAGTAAACTAGAAAAAGCTATTTAACTTTTTTTTTTTTGTCTTAGTGTAGTGTGGAATTGCCCTTCTACTACCTGATGGAATTACTGTGAAGACATTAGTTTCTTTGCATGGCTCTGTGAAAGTGTTGCTCCTTATCAGTGATGCCTGAGTCAATAAAGGCACTAAGCCTCTATGAACAGATGACTGGAAAGTTAGCGGGACAATATGAAGGAAAACTTCTTTCATTTGTTGATAGGCAACTACTTTAATATATTTCTCCTTTTGAAAACAGAGCTTCATTTGTGCATTTCTTTCTTCTCTGCGCAGCTGGATTTGTGGAAGCCCCTGCTGCCTGAAGACATCAGGGCTGGGGACAACCTGCATATAAGGGTCCCAGCCCCTCTGCTGCAGGAGGTGAAAGACAGCTTAGATCAGCACCTGATCCCTTACAGGTACAATCTCTAATACCTTGATGGGGAAGGCTGGCTCTAATAATCTTCATTGCTATCAGAAAAGGACCAAGCCCTGTCTGATAAGCAGTCAGGCAATAGTCAGTACTGGCAATAGGACCCAACCTTTGTTCCAAATGTCTCCAATTTACCTTGACCAGCCAAACACAGAGATGCTCTATGAACCTTTAAAAGCCCATTCCCCTCTGCCCTATGTATTTACCTTCCACCTATCCTGGACTGAATATGGAGCTGGAATCTGAGACAGCCCAATCTGTCTCGTTTCCTGCTGTGGCCTTCTCAGTGGTCATTGAGAGGATGGCACTTGGATATATGAGTTAGTTTTTTAGCCTAAACTCAAGAGGACAAATTTGGTGTAATCACTACTTATAAGAGCATGCTTTGTTACTGGAAAGCATGGATATCTGAATGGAGGGTCCTTCCATTTCTGGAAAGTCCAAAGGTTTAATTGGTGTCACTGCAGGGAATCAGTTTCTAGCTCTCCTTTTTCCTTCCTCATCTCTTGTTATTCCTCTGGTTTGGAGAAGAGACCTTTCAAAGTGAATATTCAGCCACTTTCTTCAAAAGCTTCATTTTTCTACCCCTATCCTCTTCACCAGGCTGGTGAGAATTTCCTGCCATCATTCAGCCAAAGAGAGACATCCCATCTTGGGACAAAGATCCCAGGGGCAGGAGGGCATTGTGTGCACAGCTGGGAGCCGCAACCTGCAAATGTCCCACAATGTTTTATCACACCTACACAGCCACGTCTTCCCCAACTTACCACCAGAAGATCTAATCCAGACACAAAGAGTGTTTATAAAGGCAAATGGGAATAGATAAGACCTATTCCTGACACAGTCCTGTTCCCATTTGGAATCAATTTTTTCAGGTAACCAGTAGCTAATTTAATTTAGCTGTATTTAATATAAATAACCCTATAGTCATTCAGGGCTGATGTCAAATGGCCTATGGACATACACTGATATTTACCTATCAAAGATGAGTTTAAGGAGGATTGGTGTCACTTCAAAACTATTTTGAGTTACAGCTGATCTTGACAACCTGCATCTTGCCTGACAAGTTCCTTTAGTAAGTGTGATGCCCTGACAACCAGAGAAGAAGAGATATGAGGTGGGAGCCAGTACAAAATATCTAGCATGAGGTTTAGATGTTCAGTACTTAGACAACACTCCAGAAGATATGTAACCTCTTTTTCATGTCAAGACTCTTCATTTTCTAATTGTTTCAACTTATTCTAGTGGAAATTTAAATATCAAACTCAAATTGGCAGCTCAACTTTGTTTCCCTTGGCCAGAACTGTATCTACCCTACACAGGGTTCTAAAGAAAGAGGAGTAATTATTAGTCAAGATGAAAATTTTGGGGTTGCATTGCAAAGAGACTGAGTACAATAATAGAGTCAAAGTTCCTATGACACATTCAAAGCAGGAACCACCCTTTAGAAAGCTGACATGGTAAGGTAACAAGGAAGGAAACAAGACAGTTAGGTATATAATGATAGAGACACAAATGACAAATTATAATAAGGACATCAATATTCCAACTGTGTCAGACTTCATGGTTTCAATTCTCCAGAGCACTGATAAGGTATTTTGTGTGTGTGGTTCCACTTCATGGGAATTTTCTCTGCCTGAATTTTAGTTTGAAGTTTAGATGTGAATAAACATCAAAGCTCAGAGTGGAAGTCAGCTGTGACTACTGTTAAAAGTTTCTTATGTGCAGTTTCCAGAAATGCTGATAAGTGCCACTGTCAGCAGAAAAGCCTGTTAGCACTTCCAGCATTTGAGATCAACAGCGTTGCAGTTACCTTTGCAATTGTCTTATCTCAAGCATTTACAATGAGCACAGATTTGCAGCAGTTACAAGGGGCTCATTGCAGTGAGAAAGAACAGCCTCTGATCCAAAGTCCACTGAAGCCAAGGAAAAGGTTTTATGGACTCCCTGGATCATGGAATCATGCCTGTGTTATACTAGTTTCTGAGCTATTTTTGTAGCTAAACAGCAAAAAGAGCTATTTGAAGGAAATAAGGGGCTTGTTCTGATTTCTGCAAATTGCAATGAATATTTCTGTGAAATATTTGCAAATTGAAAAGGTCTCAATAAAATACAATTAAACCCTAATCTTAAATTTTCATCTTTCGCTTCCTTTTCCCAAAGGTGATATTTTCTTGAGTCTTGCTCAAAAATAGGAGTGGTGAAGAAAACAAAATCTTGAACTTTTTTTTCCTTGGTAGAAAATTGACAAATTAAAAAAATCTGGTAAAAATGATTGTTGTTAAAATTCTGTAAAAATCTCAATACTTTGAAGTTTGTTATTCCACAAGGTAACAGTAATGCTGATGGAGATGATTTTGCCAGGCAAACCACAACAGAAGAGGGTAAATCCTTTCGTTTGCTGACTTGAGTATTGTACCCACCATGGCAGTTCTGCAGTAACTGTTCAGGATTGTTTTCTCTTGTATCTTCCCTTTCCCCATCCTTCAGAGTCCTAATACCTGATGTGCAGAAACTTGTGGATCAGAGCACACCAAGGGAGAGGAGCAGGCACAGACAGGTCTCAGGAGGTTATGTCTATACCGAATACCATCCAATGGAAGAGGTAAAGAAGAACCTAAGTCTGCTTCTGTACTTTGTTGTTTTCTGTTCTGTAAATGCCACTGCAGGCAATTCTGTATTTGCAGAAAGCTCAGCTGAAGTGAGTGGACCTCTTTCTGACTTTCTTCTTTAAAGAATCAGTCCTTACTCTTTGACTAGAATCCTAGCCTGGTTGATTTGAATATAGATTTGCCATTGATTTTGATTAAATCCTCAATTTTTCACTGAACAAAACATAAATGTTCTGTGCAAAGCAGCTGCACTGTTTTGCAGATAATATTCTGTGTTTCATTTGGTTGGTTTGCTAGCTTTTTACTCTGTCATTCTTTATCTCTACTATTTATTAAGTCCCAGTTTTTTTGATGCTAAGTCAAATGAGAAGTGCAATGACTACTGTGGTGTCATTCCACTACTGTGGAATTCCAGTGCTTGTCTAAAGGTAAACAGTGGAAGATCTGTAGAAAGAAGTAATTTAAGGGCAGCATTTTGACACTTTAGGAGAAAACAATGTCATAGGGGTGGACAGTGATGACTTCTTGGTGCCATGTTTCACATACCAGTAGGCAAACCTAGACAAAGAACAGCATTTGGTGGTAGTTCTTTCTCCTGGCTGCATAATAAAAACAACAGAACAAAGTCAAAGTAGGCTTTGCTTGAGCTACCCATTGAGGATGACTGCTGCTGACTCAGGTGTGGGAAATGAGTGCTGATAGGGAAGAGACTGTAAAAGTGTTTTAAGAGCTGATGGTGTGGCTTCATGCCTGGTGAAGTCAACAGGGAGATGCCCGATAGGATGGGCATGTTGAATGAGATCCAGAATGGAGTATCCGTGTTGCATTGCAGAGATGTTCTCTTTTAACACCCTGTGAGACACGACCATGTCTTTGCACAGAGGCATGTGAAACACCTTCTATGCCTGTAAGGGACTTCACAGACTGAAATAAACTCAGGAAAATGTTGCTTGTCTAAACAAAAAAAAAAACACTTTTATCACTTTTATCTAGAAATGGAAGTGGAAAGAGAAGGAAACTCCTAATAACAGCCAAGAATTCTTTGCAATTATTTCAGATTTATCAATGGATGACTCAGATCCAGAAGAACAACAGTGAGCTGGTGACTCAGCACTTCCTGGGGAAGACGTTTGAGAATCGAACAATGTATTACCTACAGGTAAGGGAGGAAATTTCCCTGAATAATAAAACATATCTTAACAAAAAAAGAAAAGTACTCAGGAGAAGACAGGATTCAGATGTTTCCTAAGATAATGTTCATCCTAGTTCACTGAAATAACAGGAGATGGTTTTGCTCCTCTGCATTACAGTAAGATTTGCCAGCTTTCACAGACACTATCATTATGAGCTTGTTATTGCTATTATGTACTGCAAACAACAAATTTAACTTAAGCTTTGTTTAGAAATACGAATCAAGCTGAAACTAGCTTGGCAACAGCTGTGTGTGAGGATAAGGACTTTTGGTTTGTTATTTTTATTACTTTTTACAGCAGATAGCCTTTCTGATAGCAGTATTCCATGACTTTTTTTATTGGACACACTAGCAAAAACCATAGTCTTAATGTTTGAGTTAGTTACTGCCTAATCTGTCCCTATCACTGAGCAGTATTAGATATCCTGCCTTTTTGTTACTCCCCTTCTAAAAACAAAAAAAATAAAAATCTTCAACTAAGAGCAACCACTTCTGTGAATGATGAATACAAATTAAAAAGGAAAAAAATAAACTGTTCTGGTAACTGTTCTATTGACACTTCTGCTCAACAGACACTTTAAAACTCATGCCTTGTAATACTATAGAGATGGGGTTATTAGGAAAAAGAGGTTGTCATAAAGATGTCTGTAATAATAATAATAATAATCTCAGATGGCTCAATGGCATATCAAAGCATTTCTTTTACTTTCTTGTATTACATTAAGCTATTTTATTGTAATGTAACGGTTTTTAAATTATCACATTTACATTCTCTCAGATCAGCCAACCATCAAATAAACCCAAAAAGATAATTTGGATGGACTGTGGGATTCATGCCAGAGAATGGATCTCTCCAGCCTTCTGTCAGTGGTTTGTGAAAGAAGTGAGTCCTTACTCTTCCATTTAGATAATAAGCAAACCATATCACTTTGGATGCTTCAGTTCTCTTTTCTCTTGTGGTACCAAGTATTATGCTTTTCTGTTAAAATATGATTTGCAAAATTAGAGTACAGTACAGATATCTGTGGAGACCAAAGCCCAAATCACAGTTTGAGATATGGGACAATATTAGTAAGTATGCCAGTTCCTCACCTGAAAATCTCCAAAGCCTTCCAAAACTTAGCATCAACCTCTCATTTTCTCACAGTGGCTGTTGGGTCATGTCTCTCTCTATCAAAAATTCACAGTCCTCCTGAAAGAAAAAAACACTGATCTATGATATAGTAATGTTCCATGTTTATAGAAAAAGCACCTGGCACACAAGTGATCAAGTAGATGTTGGATACCATGGTGATATCCAGGAGTGAGTGATCACCTGATGATAGTCCTAAACTCTCTCTTTGCAATAATTACCACCAAATTCTCTGCTCAGTGCTCTGTATTTTTTCTCTTCAGATTCTTCAAAATTACAAAACTGACCCAAAGATAAGCAGATTTCTGCAGAATTTGGACCTCTATGTCTTGCCAGTCCTCAATATTGATGGATACATCTATTCCTGGGAAGAAGTAAGTAGTGAAAGTCCAAGAACTAGACTGAAAGTTAGATGTGCTCAGTATGTTTTGTTACTTTTCAGTAGGGTCATAGTAATTATACTTAGAAAACCATGACACTTGCATAAATCCTCTCATGGCAGAGAGATTTTGTTTCTTCTGGCAAATCAGTGATCACTTGAGATTGCAGAGCTAAATACTCCTAGCAAATATCATGAGACTTGGGGAGACAAAACCACAAGATCAATTGTTTTTGGGTTTCTATGGATGGGATTACTTCTTTGAACAGCTCAAGGCCTGGTTGATGGACCTAAGTATTTCTGGAAGAGTCATTATTTCTTCTTAAAATATGTCAAGTAGCAGATGGGTCTTAGCACTTTTGCACGGGACAGGAGGAGAATTGGTCAAATATCAGGCTATCTGATTATGAAATAGGTGTGCCCTCCCAAATAATCTTCTTTTTCTGATGTGGAGAAAAATGCAAAATGTTGGTCTTCAGCAACTCTCACCATGCTCCCAGGCCCCTATGCCCAGCTGAAGCATCTTCTAATGCAGGACCTTTGGATATCACCATGGTAGCCTGCTGCCCAGCAGCTGTGGGGCATACCAAACACTGCACTTGGATGCACAGGTAATTCTGCTGGGAAGCTCACACAGACAGTGCAGTGAGGTCTGCACAGAATTATGAGTATAGCAGGGAACCAAGGAGCAGTAGCATGATTAGCTGACAAAAAATAATTAATCCTCCTGAATCTGAAACACACTATTGTCTCTTATCCCTCTTGATGCCAAGGAGTTGCTCAGGAGTGCCACACTGCACAGAAGCAGTTGAGTACTACAGAAAAGCACACTTGAAGAAAAAAAAGGTCAGGAGGCTTATTTTGTGTGCGTGCAGGTTTGTGGCAGATGACAGCCTGGCTGTAGCAGATGAATTGTTCTGTCACTGAGCTTTATCACTCTTGCATGCAGAGTTGTAGTCTTACAATACCAGGGTTAGTTAGGAATGCAGAGGTCAAAAATAAGTGAGTATTTACACCATATAATCACTGGGCCATATGATCATTGAGTTTTTATTATGTAACAGAAGTTACTTTTCTTCAGGATCGTTTGTGGAGGAAAAACCGTTCTCCATATGAGAATGGCACCTGCTATGGCACAGATCTGAACCGAAACTTCAATTCATCATGGGGCAGTAAGTTTGAAGTATTTCAGGTCATAAACACAAATGTAAAGCAAGAGTTTCTGAAATAAAATGTAGTCATATAAGAAAGAAATATTCGTCTTCCTGTCATCAAGGCATATGTAAAAATAAAACCCTGGTTTGTCAAAATATTAACTCATTGAATTTCAACCAGCATTTATTTTTGTGAGCAGAAAATTGCTCTTATGTAACTATGCCTCTAACTCACTGCAGGAGCAAGCATCAGCTCCAGGCAGGAATTTTAGGAGTTAGTCACTTAACAGCCAATATTTACATTTGCCATGAATTTCAAGGAGTCTCCGAAGTTTCCCTGGCATGTGGTACACTGTGGTGGTGTCAGAGTGTTTTTGTTGCAGCCATCCTGTAAATGTGCAATAAATATTTCAGTCTTGTAGCAAATTTTAGTTGCTACCTACTGAGTGTAATGCTGAAGTCCCACTGAGCTGTCTAGTCCCCTGCCCACATAAACACATGCCTCCACACTCCAAGGTAAATTTCCCAGTTCCCTTGGAACTGGTGTTCTATATTTCTCCATTGATTCAGCATTTGTATTCCTCCCCAGGTGTTGGTGTATCTTCTAACTGCAGCAGTGATGTCTTCTGTGGACCTGGACCAGAATCAGAGCCTGAGACAAGAGCTGTGGCTCAGTTTATCAAAAGCAAGAAGAGTGACATTTTGTGCTATTTAACAATTCACTCCTATGGACAGCTCATCCTCACACCATATGGTTCTACAACTACACCTCCAAGTAACAATGAAGAACTGGTAGGGCAAAACATTCATTTTCTACCTTTGTAGAGAGCAAACACAGGCAGCAGCATGTGGTGCAACTTTACTTGCACTCTTACCTTTCCTTCAGAGGAGCTGGGATGTTCAGGGACTTGCCTCCCAGAATTACTGCTTCACTGTTCATAATCAACAGGGTTTATTTGCCTCAGAAATCCTAATTCTTCATCTTAAATCAGGGAAGCTGAACTACTATAGATAGGGCTAAAGCAAAGCAAGGTAAGTGGAGAAGAGCACCAACTTTTGCTGCATACAAGAATGAATTTGCACTTTAGGATGCCAGCACATTTTACACATACGGTTATCACGATTGTGTCCAGAAAGGGTATTCCAAAAATGCTCTCAGAAAAATGGGAGCAAAGTAAGTACCTATTTCGTGGTTACTTCTTCCCCCAGTTCCTGGGTGTTCTGATTAAGTCCACTTATGTGTGTATTTATGAAGATTCCAGTAGCTGAAGCACTCGCCAAGAGCATGAGGGATTTGGGTTTGGACTTCATACGAGTCATTGGAGAAGTCATTTATTTTGTCTATGGATCAGTTTCTAAGGATGGTGGGATACAGAGTCTACAGCAATAAAACGAGTAAGAGGTCAATCACTGCTGTAGCGAGTACCAGTGTGTTACACAGCATAGACTCTAAATTTTCCAAAATACAGGCTCTAGCCTTACAGTAAAGAAATAAAATCTCTACCTAGTAGCAGAGTAATCTTTAAAATTTTAACACAATTTGCATTAAAAATAATCAAGAACAATTTGTCCAAATATTTCTAATGGGTTCCTCTAAAGCCCTAAAGTAATATCAAAACTTAGAGCTGATTATATGTAAATATAAAACTGAAAGAGACAAAAATTTTGGTCCACTCAAAATAACTGTGAAAGGTACTGCCACTGATGCCAATGCTGTTCCTATTTTGAATTTCCAGATGCAAGTTGGAAAGGAAGCAGCTGCTGCATTGGCAGGAAAGTATGGGACCAGCTACAGAGTAGGATCAACTGCTGAAATTTTATGTAAGTTTTTTTATGTTTCCCTAGGATTGCTCTGTGTTTCAAAGAATTGTTGTGTCACATGCATCAGCAAGTACTGTTTTGCTGAGTTTGTACTTTGAGTAATATTTAAAGGGCTGGTTTGGTGCAACATATAAGCAGCAGTCATTTGAATGCAAGATAACTCTGTAAGTTATAAAGTTGACTGCAGGAATGGACAAAGCATTGATCAGAAGCTAGTTCCTACATGGATTCCTCACAGATCCATCACTGGGGACAGAAGGAGATTGGTGATAGATCATCCTGACCCTGCTGAAGTCAGCAGCAAGAATCTTATTTGTCTCCACTGGAATCAAGCAAAAATTAAAATCCCAATCAGGTCTACAGTTACTCCATCAAACATTATCACATGGCAGCTGCTTGCAATTCTGTGTGAAATATATTGGTTTCAGCCCTGCTCCTAATAGACTGGATGGCCACATCACAAACACATCATAGCTAATACAAGTTGACAGCCTTCACAAAGAGGATTGAGGGCCCTAGAGACTGCCTGGTAAACCCAATATTTTCCCAGTAAGCAATAAGTCACGCTAGTCAGTGAGGACAGTAGGTAGTTGGCTCCAGAACCCATGAAGTTTGCATATTCCAGTGGCTGTCTCTGCCAGTCCCCAAGTGCCAGTCCCTGAGTCACAGACTGCATGAGCAATGCAGTGTAAGAGTAATGCAACCTGCCTGTGCCTAGGGCTGCAATTTGCCAGAGTTTGTACTTATACTGAATAGGTAAGAAAAACAATCCATGAGGAAGATTAACAGAGATACAGGGAAAAGCCAAAATTTTTTTATTGCTTGACCAAAAAAAGGCTTAAAAATATAAAAATAAATTATAATCTGTATCAATGTAGGAAATGAAGCACAAGAACAGACAAAAATCAATCCGTCTTGTACTCCACACTAGTCACAGTAAAATGCTAAAAACACAGATGTGTGAAAACACATCTCCTGTTATTGTACAATACCAGCATATGAAGCACTGTGTCACTTAGGAAACTCAATGGAAGACTTCTAGTATAGCTAAGAATTACAGCACCTGGAAACTCTGTTCTCTGTGTCACAGTGATATATGGTTACTGCTTAGTTCAGGGATTCTGCTATAAACTTGCATTAACTGCAACAAGAAGTATTTTCAAAGAACCATGCTTAATACAAATATCTCCTGTCTATTTTTAAATTCACAGACAGTAACTCGGGCTCCTCACGGGACTGGGCCCACACGATCGGCATTCCGCTCTCCTACACCTTTGAGCTGCGAGACACGGGTACTCATGGATTTGTCCTCCCTGCTAACCAAATCCAGCCCACATGTGAGGAGACTATGCTAGCTGTGACAACTATCATAGACTATGTTGATAAGAAGTACTTCCCAAATGGAGCTGTGGTGCTGACCTCCAGCAGCTTGGGCCTGAGCCTTTGCCTGTGTATTCTACTCACATGGACTGTTTCTTAAAAACTGCTTAGAGAACCCAGCAAGAGAGTCACATGTCAAATATAATGTCAAAAATAAGAAGTTGGATCAGCAAAGGAACTTAATGTCAAATATTTCAATAAAGGCTCATCCAATAAAATAAAAGGACTTGTGGTTTGATAGCTATGGTTTTGGGAAGAAGGAAAAGATAAAGAGCTGTGGCAATTGCCCAAGCTTCGCTTGCTGGCTCTGCTTATTCTTAAAGCGACCTTGAAACATTCACTCATGACAAGTATCCGTGGGGACAAAGCACTATTACTCCCTGGTTCTTTGGAGCGTGTTTTCAGGGGCTCACCTGGGCCTGTGCAGCCCTTCTGTCAGCCACAGTCCTGATCTGTCCCAATCTTCCTTACTGCCTAGACCCGCTGACTTCTGTGTGTTGCTGGCCTTAGCAGGATGCCTGTGAGACTTAGAAGTCCTCAAATCCCACTACAGAAGATTGGATGGCTTCCTTGTCCTCCACTTTCCTTCCCTAAACTGCCACATTGGGATTTGCTAGAAAATACAGGCCCTCAAAAGCTGGTGAAAGGTCATGATCAGGAAACCTTCTATAACAACCTGAAACAAGCTGAAGAGTTGAATTGGTGCAAACCTGCAGGGAAAGAGAAAAGGTGTGGCCCTGTCACTTAGACGCAGTCAGATTACTGAAGAGAGAAGGTGCCCAAATCCTCCAAAAATTTGAAAATGAAAGGGATAAGAAAGATAAGGATGGGTGCTATTCCCACTGTGCATACCACAGAATTTTATTTTTTTTTGCATTTTCAACTTCTGAAATTGGCTGGTGGTGACGATTATCCTCTTTAATTTAGACTTTAAGAGATTTCATTAAAGATTGTACATAAAGAAAGTCTATTTACAAAGAGGTTTCTTTCTCACCAACCACCTTAATCCTTCGGGGCTCACTGTACAGAAGGGGGTTCAGTTGTCTGCCCTTCATCATTTGGGAGAGCCAGCAACCTTCAGGGGTTTGCCTGGGATCCTCATGCAAAACAGGAAGCTCAGTGGAGTGACAGGGAAGGGAATATTTCAGCCCATTGAGCAGCAACTCTCCAACTGAGCCCCTCAAAAGGGAATGCCAAGGTAAGAGCTTCTGTGTTGTCACAGCCAACACCAGAGGGTGCAGGGCATTCACTGAAGTAGGGAAGGCCTATTTTAACCTGTACTCTGTTTTTTAATCCAGGAGCCCCACATCCCAGAAATATGTCCACGATGCTTGGCTACTACAGATAATAGATGGGGGGTTTTGTCGTGATAGAAAATGAAGAATCCAGGGAATAGGAAAAAAAATAAAAATTATTAAATGTCTGATTTTCTTGGCAAATGTCAAGATTGTGCTTGAAAATTGAAAGTATGCTAACCAGAGATTTATCAACAAAATATTTCCAGTTTTGGGGAAAAGAATGCTGTCCAATTCTCTTCCAATGTTGCCAACAGGAGGATGTGTATCACTTCACCATGGTACCTTTAAAAAAAAGGAAAAAAAAAAAAAAAAAAAAAAAAAAAAAAAAAAAAAAAAAAAAAAAAAGATGAGATACAACCTTGCAGTTATTTTTCCAAAGCACATCCTATTGTCATTTTGTGTGTATTATCAGTTGACA
Source organism: Polioptila caerulea (assembly GCA_013397295.1). Classification (NCBI taxonomy): domain Eukaryota; kingdom Metazoa; phylum Chordata; class Aves; order Passeriformes; family Certhiidae; genus Polioptila; species Polioptila caerulea. Next base: position 453,144 of record VYXF01008334.1, read on the forward strand.
AATCTTAGCTCCTGTGTTCATTGTCCACAGATTATTATCAATTGCTGTAACTAAATCTGCCTAACTCCTGCAGGTTCCCCAGAGCATTGTCTTTGCAGACCAACCACTCATTTACTGTAAGACCCGTCTGTTGCAGGGCACTGGAGCAGGTGTCCCTAATTAGCACCTCTCCCCACAGAAGCTGTGTTCCCTAAACTTCTGTTTAGTTTAGGATGTGACTTGTAAGTCTGTATATTTCTATTTGTATATTCTGTCTTTGGAACTGTAAGAAACCAAACAAGTCCATCTGGCCCATGACTGTGAGCTATCTTTAAGCAAGTGAGGTTTGACCACAAGTGTTCCGTAGCCATTTGCTGGTGGAGCTGCAGTGAAGCTCCCTGGTGCCATCAGCAGCAGATGGCAGTACCCTCTGGGAAATGATGCCCAAATGCTGACCTTGCCAAAACCAACCCAAGCCTGGGTTGCCACCAAACGCTTTCCCAACCCATGACTACACTGGTAGAAAAATGCTGCCAGTCAGGGCTACTACTCTGGATTCAGAGACATTGCCCAGCTTCTATGCCTAGAGTCAGAGAGGAAGTGAGCTGGTTTTGTTATTTGTGGGTATCTTTTGATAGAAATGTTTATCACTAAAAGATACAAGCAGGTGTGTCCTAAAGGTAATTAGCAGGCTTCTGTGGAATGGTTCAGTCCCTCACTAGCTCTTCTGATTGTAATGACATCCATCAGGCATGGGAAGATACCCCTGAACACGGCACTGAGGCAAGAGGATACGGGGGGGATTTTACCTCCATCATTACCAGCATTCAAGAGTCATAGATGTGGAGAAGTAGCCTTTGCCAGAAAAAAACAAACAAACATATGTTTGGCAATAATCATTATCTTAAAGAATGTCTGCTGATGATGCCTGGGTGTACAGCTCCTGGGATCTGTTAGCAATGGTTCACCCCTTTGCACAGGGAAACCACAAATGAAGGTTGTGTAGAAGCAGCACTTTGCCTCCACTGTCACTGCAGAACAGACATCCTGCAAGGAGTGCTCACACCCTCTCTTAGGAACTATCATTGCACAAGCAAGGCACAATCACTTAAAGGCCAAAGCTGCAGCAAATTGATATTTAAAAAGTAAATGGGCTTTATGTGTATATGGGCTTTATATTTCACATACCCTCCCAGTTTGCTAACTTCTCTGTGTATCTGTTGAGCTTATACAGGAGTGACATATATGGCTGACAAAAACCACTGCAGAGATGGTGTATTTTACCAACCCTGATTTGCAAGGAAAATTTTAAAGAAAAATGTAGTGTGGATGTCTCTGATGAAACTCCCTTACTTCATGAATCCTGGATTTCTCTCTCCTGCATTCCATTGCTGCCTTCTATGGCCCTTGACAGTTTTGCTTTATGATGAAGTATTGAAAGAGCTGCATTCTGGTCTCTTGCATATAAGTGGAAGCACAGCATTGTCCTACTGAGACTATAGTGGGACTTTAGATTCACCCACATAAAAACATGCGAAACAAAAAGTTGTCATGAGAAACTAGAAAAATCATCTATTCATCGTCATTTCTTCCCAGGGATTTTACCAAGATCCATGTTCCTTCCCTTTCTTTCTCACAGTTAAACACCTGTATCGTGCCTGCTTTATTATATAATCAGTACTGTGAAGGTTTAATTACTTTTGGTCTTTCCAGTTATTGAAAAAAACAAGGGCATCCCAGTTATGAGTAATAGTGTTCTGTATTATCCTTGCTAACATTTTGTCTGTAGTACAAAAATAAAGATTGACAAAAGGACCATCAGTGATCTCATTCCATTTCACACAAGGAGCTCCTCTCTCTGCTATTTTTTCCTCCATGCTATGTTAATTTGATACAGTCCTCAGGCTCTAACAAGTTAGCAACACTGCCCTCATTAAGGAAAGTGAACATATCACAAGGGAACTATATTATTAAATGAATGTGTGTAGCCTCATTTCTTAGAGCATCACATGATAGAAGAGCAAAAACCTACAGTTTTGAGAGGACGGTAGGAAACACCTCTGGCAGATCACCTTCTGGGGAAGCATTTGCAATTCAGCTTGTTACTTCCTTATAAGCTGCTTATGTTCCAAATAACACTCTTTCATGCGGATTCTATTCCAAGTGAAAAACTCTCAGACTTAAATATCTGAAACTGCGTACGAAAACCGGAAGAATCTTAACCAGAACAAACCCACTCAGAAATACAGAATGTTGTCAGTGTCTCCCAGACAATTTTCCAAACATAGTCTGGGGGCCTAGTTCAGGCTCTGATTGAAAATCAAAGTAATCTGAGCTGGTTTTGGGCTCCCTTTAGCCAACAGGCTGTAGGGACACATGGTCCTGATAAGCTTTATCTCATTGCCCATGTCTTCTTTTGGCTTCATCTAGGGCTGGATTTCCTTGACTGGGAATGTCTGGGATGTCCAGTATTACACACAAAAACAACAGCAGAACTCATTGCTTTATTGAGACATGCTGTTCTAACAATTTCCTTCCTTGCAAATGGCTGGCCAAGACTGCTTTGTTTTCATCACCACTAAGATGAGAGGGGGCAAATAATAAGACAAAATTACCAGGGGCCATGATTGGGCATCAGGATTAGTAAACTTGGGTACTCCTAATGAAGATCTTGTCTAGAATGTATTTTATATTTCTAGTATCTGTCTTCCAACAAATCTGTATGATCTTTGTTGGTATAAAATATAAAGGAATAATTTGATAACAACCTGTCATCACTTGCTCCTGCCTGCCAAATCTCACAGGGTCTGTTTAAGTGCATGGTAGGCATTCCTAAAACCCACTGCTTTTCTGCAAGCTGGCAAACAATATGAGTGCACTATTTAGTAATGGCAAGCAGAAAGAGTAAGTGCTATGTCATCATCACTCCTTTTCATTCACCTCAGTACTCTGACTTGCACATCCCATCACAGCTGCCCTCTCTTGTGTGGGAATGCCTCAAAGAAGGCAATGTAATTTAGGGAGAGGTGGTTGAGATTGCATAGCATCAACTGCAATGGAAAATCCCTAGAGGAGGGGTAGCGTTTGTGAAAATGTTGGATATTTATTGGGCTGACAAAGATGTAAGTACACTGTCTTTAGCAGTGGGAATGAGGAAATGCATAGGTCACAGATGGACTAATCATGCCGTTTTCCGAGCTTTAGCTTCTTTTCTGCATGAGGATCTAGAAAAGACAGCTCTTGTTTTTAAAATGCAAACTCTTCCTGCTCTCAAACACCCATACAGCTTTACCTGGGAGAGTTCTGAGGAGGAAGAGGATTACTGATGAATGTTACTTACCTGATTAGTGAGGCACAGGGCGGAAGGAGGATGAAATTAATGAGAGAGATACTGAGCACAAGCAATAACCAGACAGCAAGGAGCACACAAGTAGGCAACACACTCTGTGATAATTAGGTGTAAAAGTCTATTTGCCAGAGACACATAACAGAAGTTCCCATCCTGAGACTGCAGTGCAGGCCTTTATGTCATTTGCTGTTTGTGCCAGGGCAGGTCAATCAACTGACTGCAGAAGTATTCCCCATCCACTGCCGTCACCAAACACACAAAAAATGTAAGTTTGTGTTTTATGTCTGTGTTCCTAGTTTCTAAACACAAAAGAGAAATGCATAAATCTATGAAAAGGCCACTTAATTCCAAATTTTATCTTCTTAGTTCAGTCACTGTTTCTGCAAAGTCTTTGGATTTGCCTCTTGGAACTTCTTTTTCCCCAAATTATCCAGTTAAAAACAAAGGAAAGATATTATTTTACTCAGGTTTTGTGGGGGCTTATGCTTTAGCTTCCACTTGAAGAATGAGTCTTCACTTGGATTAACCATGTCTCTTGTGGTTGACCACTTGTGATACTGGAATTGCTTGTGAATTCATCGTTGTTTCCTTCACTAGTTACCTGTGACATTGGTCAGAACCAGCTACGGTATGATTGTGAAAATGCTTTAAGGGATCATTATCTAGATGTAGAAATCTGGGAAAGCCAGCTCAGTGTCAAACAGTTGACTAGGAAATATTAGAAATGCGTCATACACAGGGATAACAAACCCTCCCACTCCAGAAGAATATAATTCTATTGGGGACATGATTGCACAAGACTGCACAGCCAAAATGCATTACTTGGCATTGCTCCCATCTCAGAGACAGGTACTAAGCTACTTGTGCATGGACAAATCTATCCTGATGTATTTTGTCTGCTATCCAGAAAATCCCATTCATTTCAGAAACTTGCTAGTGTCTTAAATATCCAAAGTACTATCTAAGGATATTCTTAGCACCCAAGCAACTGTGAATCAATACCAGCCTTGAAGAGCAAGATGAAGAATAAAGTTTAATAGCAGTTATTCATGGAAAGCAGTCTAAATAATTTTTTCATATAATTTGGAATGCCAAATTTAAAGGATTCTTGAATGCTAAGGCCATCTCCATCATGATGATCTTGTGTCTTTTTGAGTAGGACCAGAGTATTACTCCCTTTTTGTGACCCTGAGTTATCAAGGACATGCTGGGCAAACTGCCAAGGTAATACAAGCTCCATAACAATAATCCATACTTAAAGCTAACAGGATGGCTACTACATGTTGGCTATGCCACTTGGAGGAAGGCTTCCAGCTCTGGTAACTGCTTGACTTAGTATTTTTCTTAGTGTATAAGAAACGCTATGAAGTAAAGAATATATCTTGCAAGTGGGAGAGAAGTCATGCAAGGTAATCAGCCAAGAAATGGGAAGAAGTAGCAGAATGATGAGGTGGAGAAGCAGTGAATCCAAAAGCAGTTTGGACACATTTTTTCAGGGGGGAAAAAGTCAGTAAATCCTTATGGTTTCATCTGCACATAGGACTGTCATTGTGCGTGCCAGCAGAACAGATCAAGAGATTGATAGGAGTCCTGTTCTATTTAAAGGAGATGGAAATGTGTGGAATCAAAGAAGTTAGAAATGGAAAATGGAAGACTATCTGTCTCCTAGGATAGCTTTCTGGGGTGCATTCCTGAGCATGGTTGTCTACTTGAGTCAATGAAGTCTGAAGCTTTCCTCTTCTGTGTTCTCCTTCAAACTGTGGAGCTGTACGTTTGCCCTCCCACTTTCGAAGTTTTGAAGTGTGTATGACTCCATTCAGCAGATACAGTTTCCATATATTCACTTGTTTCGTTCAGCAAGGTTTACTTGTCTTGGTTATTTCTGTGGGTCTCATGAACTTCCAAAGATCCAGGACAGCTACTGGCTCCACCTATTGATTATCCTGTGACACACAGTGTCCCATGGATCAAAAAAGAGTTAATTCCAGAAACCATCACTTCTATTAGACTGTATGGATAAGGTGGATCATGAAGGTTTTTTCAGTAGTAATATATAAGTTTTGTCCTAGCTATTAGCAATCTGATATTTATCTACTGTATGCTTTCTTTATAATATCAGCAGAAGATTGAGATCTTCAACTTCCTGCCAAGGAAAATCAGGAACTCCATTTGAGTTCTCTAACTAAGCTAACTGTTGAGACAATGCTTGTTCTGACCCTACATCTACTGGGGTAGGATCACTCAAATTGGGCAGTCTGGTCAGTCCCGTTGGTGTTATTCTTCAGTCCAGGTGAAGCTCTTCTTAGAGGATCTATGTTCATGCAAAAGTGACCAGAAAAGAACAAGTTATTTATTTTCTGAATCAGCTAACATGGTACTTTCCCATGCTGTAAACTTTCAGGCATAGGCACCATTTATTTTACCTCCCTGTACATGAAATATAACACCACCTACCGCAGAACTATTTTTGGGTTCTATTTGAGCAGAAAAATATTTTTTTAATAGGACTTCAGTACCTCCAGTGAGGCCAACACAGTGAAGCCCACCTGGCTACTGAAAGTGTTACTCTTAGTAGAGAGTGAGACTACTCAACAAAGCACATGTGAATTGAAGGGAAAGAGACCCCACTCACATCAGGTACCTGGCAAGATGGAGCACAGAATGGGCCCTACTCACTACCCTGTATTCAAACTGAGACACAGCTTTAAAATTAAAAAGGGTTTCAAAGGAAAATAAATTGTTTCCAAGCTCAGGTCTACTCTGAAAACACATAGCATCCTAGAGATAATCAATATTTTCTGCCTATCCCATTTCTTCTACAAAGTATTTTTAGTAATGTAGTGCAAATTTCTCATTCTGCTTTTCTAAAGAAAAAATATGAACAGCATTTAATAGAATGTTTTATAGGTACTCCAGTAAAATACACCCTACTTAAAGGTCACCTTTTTTTGAGAGATCTTAGATTTCTATATGCACTCAGTGCAGCAGGTTTTATTTAAAGGACTAAAACCCAAACATTGACATGGTGCCATAGTATTCTTTGAAATTATTGACTCCACCTCTTTCTCATCTTGAAACACACAAACACTTGAGAGAAACCCAGGAACGCAGGAGCATTACTATGATGCCACAGGAGGAGGCTGCAGTGAGCTGGTGAGGAGTTTTGACCTCACAGAAAGCCAGAGTGTCTCAGAGGACTCTTCACTAAAGAACAGCAGTGTTTTCTATCCCAAGAATGGAAACAGGCTGCTTAAGGAGAAATCATCCTCTCTGCTGAGTAGTCATTTTTTCTAGATGAAAAGGAAGAGAATTTGTAAAACCTCAATGTACCTCCAAGATGTATGTATTGTAAATAAGTATTTTATATGCTTAATATGTTCAAGAATAAAAGATAGCTGATTATTATTTAAGAGGCAATGTTAAACTTGCTGTACCGACTATTCCAAATTTAAGCTTGAAATTAGTCCAGCACACCAGCAGTGTCTAAGAAATTTCTAAGCTTTCTGTCACCATGGTAGCTAAGTGGCAATGGGCTTAATCCTGCACTCATTGAGTCCATAGTCAGACTTCTTCTGGCCTTAGCAATGCTGGATCTGACCCTGTAAATCCTAACATACTTGAGTCCACAGCTTGATTTCTAAAATGTTTTTTACCCACTTTCCCACGGCAAATTGGGTAGGGAATTCTGTGGAAATCATTCACTTGAAAGATGTCCGGGGGAGATTTCTTTCATTCAGCAACAAATCCCTGACTGATTAAAAGAACTATGTTGACAACCCTACAGGAAGCTATGCCATCCACTCCTTGGGCAGCAGGCACTTTTGGCAGCGTGTGCCAATTTAGAGGACAGGGAATAGTAAGGGAGGGGAATCAGGAGTCAAACAAGGTCCCTGGAAACTTCCAAGCTGTTTTAAAAAGAAGGGAAATGTTGCCTTGGTTAATGCAATTCCCAGTCTCTCACAGCCTACTAGACAAATCAACCATTATACCAAAACACTTATATTGTCCTTAGTGGGTTATGATAAAATGTAATGATTAGATAATATGCAGGAGTACACATCATAACTCCTCAACAAAATCATCAGGTCTGTGGTATAAAGATGCTTCTAAAAGCCCAGGGCCATAGACATAAACACTTAGACTCTAATCACCTTCTGTTTTTATCCTCTTTTCCTCAAGAAATAAGGCCTGAGAGATCATACTGTCTATCTCTCAGCCTCTCCTTAATAACTGGTGAACCAACTGGTTGCCTTCAGCCAAACTGGCAATGTGAAAAAGGTCACAAAAGCAAGAAGTTCTTGCAAGCTCCATAAGAAAAGGCGGCTTCATGGAGCACAAACTCCATGTTTGTGCCTTTAAGAGGGAAAGGGGTGCACGTTGAGGTCAGTAATTAGGACTTGTTTGAAAAGAGCTGGGGAGGGCTTTTCAAGAGAAGAGCAGAGGAAATTGCGGGTGCCTTTTGGCACACTTATGATGGAAATTGAAGAGAAGTGGGTTACAGACTGTGTGTGGGCAGGGACACAATTTCTGAGAAAACTACACTTCATTAACTCTGCTGCTTGGTTGTATTATTGTTTTCTGTAAAAATGATGGGGATTATTAGACATAGCTGGTAATTGCATTACCAACATGAAAAGGCCTTAACAAAACCACAAGGGGATCATGAGAAAAGAAGCTCCAATACTGAGAAACCGTGCAAAATGTCATGTGGAAGAAGAGCCAAGATCAACATATAACTTACACTCCATGTTGACTAAAGTAATGTATGTGCTGAATGTCTCAAAAATAGGAAAGGGCCTGAAGGGTATTTAGAGTAAGGGTGGCACCTTCATAAATTGGTGTATGTTTTTAGATATACCTGAGTTCAGCCAAAGGCTGTCCTGAGAGTTCTTTGATCTCTTGGGAAGTTGGACAAACGGAAAGACCTTATGCATTCCACTGTGGCTTCCTGTGGAAGTGCTAATTCAGAGCAGACATTGCATGCTCTAGAAACACACTTTAACAAGTTTCAGTTTTGTAGGAATATGCTTAGAGTATCAGGATAAATGCTTAGAGATAAAGCAAGCACTAGCCCTAAGAAACCACATCCTTCAGGGAGATCTGAGATGAGACCTGTGAGAAATGAGGAAGCTATAAGCTACACAGGAGCTGCCCTTATGGAAGTGACTGAAGAGTCAGATTCTGCTCCCATTTGTGGCTTGAAAAGAAAGAGCAAGCCTGTAAAAATGATGGGCTTTTTTCCAATTTAAAGGCAATCTGGGAACAAAATCTGGTTTCTACAAATTTAGCTTCTGCTGAAAAGACTGTCTCACTCTTCAATTGTTAAACTATTTCTTCTTGAAAAGCAAACAGAAGGCAAGGCACGAAGGGAGTTTTGCTCTACAAAAAGGAAGAACTGTTAAACATATACCTCATATCTTCATCAGATGAAAGGATGATAATTTTTTAACTTTTTCTGTTGCATTAGTGTCACAAACCTCAAGGGGATTACTAATTCCCTTTTCTACAATGACTCAGGAGAGGATTTCCTTTAGTTTTGTTATTAGCCTAGCTATTTTTCCTCCTACTCATTTTGTTGCTTAGGAGATTGCTAGTCATGAAAAAAAACTCCACAAAGAAAACAAAATTGAAAAAAAACAAAAACAAAACAACACAATAAAACAAAACAGTAAGGCCCACTCCTGCCACTGCTATCCCAAGTTATAGAATGCTGAATGCTCTTGTCTCCTGGGATCTGCCTGCACAGAAGGAACATGCTGTATTAGTATAGATAATTGCCAAGGAAGTAATTTTTCAGGCACAGACATGGTTTGCTCTCCAAAAACCAGGTAGTATAGATTTATTTTTTGTGTCTTTGGAGCAGAAACAGAAGTTTCTCCAGCTGAATCATGTAACTGGGCAATGATTTCTGTGGCAGAGGGTTGGTTGGAAGACAGAGTCATAAACAAGAACAGCAATTTCCCTGTCAATACATGAGGACTGTGCAGTTCTATAATAGTTTTACTTACTTCCCTATGTAAATATAAGAACAAGTTCTTTTCCAGGGAGGCTGTTTAGTACACATTCTAGTTCAATATGATTATGAAGCCCCACAATAACTTTTCAGCCATGTTTTCATCAGGAGATCTAAACCTGCTTTCCAATAATTTCCTCTCCTCCCCCTACATTTTTTATCCTCCCTTCCCACCTTTCACTTTATAGGAGGTGAAACTGCAGCCAAGAGCTCTGGTCAACAGTAAGAGGTGCTGAAAATTCCTGGATTTTGGTCCAGTCTCCTAATGACTAGAGCTATGACTATCACTGTAAAGGGAAACCAGTGTAAAATGTAGTACAACACTTCAGGCATGGTAGAAAATGAATCCTTCATTACAAGCCCTGTCTTTTGTTATTTTCTCATTTTTTAAAAGGGCCAAATACGTAATATCTTGATAATGGGTTGAAGCTCTTTAGATTTCAAATCTCTTGAAAATTCTGATTCTAATTTTAGGTTTAAGAAATTAACGTCAGGCTCCTGTTCTTGACATGCTGAAAGCGTGGGTTTCTGGCACATGCATTTAAAAAAGGATGTATTATAAATTGGCTTCCTAGGGCCTGAGGACTTTGGAAAAAGACTTATTAAAAGTTATGCAGCATTAGGAAGCAGAGCACGTTCAAAAACTTCTGCTGTACAAGATGACTCATAAGGTTATACCACCGATTTTGCTAGTAACACCAGAGGAAAATTATGTCCTAGATCAAAAACACTCAGATGTTGTGAACTTGTTCCTGGGGAAGGCATATGACACATTTTACCATGATTATATCCTTAGCTGAATGAAGTGACTGAGAAAGCAGATAATATCAGCATATCCAATGCAAGCAGCAGGCAATGAGGGGATAAGTTCTTATGTCTTGATCTTGCTCTTATTTGTAGATGCTGGCACATCTCCCTTGGACTTCAGGAAAGTAGGACTGACACCAATATAGCTGTTCTTAATTTCCTGCTTTCTTTCTCCAATGCATTCTTTCTCTCTGTAGCTTTCTGTGACTCGTCCTTTTAGATTCCCGCTCCAGGAAGCTCGTTCATGTCTTCCTATCTGTTTGCCTAAGCCAATGTAGCTCTTCTCCTTTATACAACCTTTGCTTATGATCCAGAGGTATCTTTGGAAGAGCTAGCACTTTCAATGATCTATCTGAAGCATGGACAAAATGATAAGATTGTAAATGCCCTTTCAAAATTACTGTCCCCCCATTGGCAGGGGCAAGGACATAGATGGGTTGCATGTGAACCAAAATATATGATCAAGAAAGAACAAAGAGACAAAAGCACTTTCCCAAAAGAAGAAAGCAGATGAGGTTACATTCAAAATACATGTTCCATTGTGGAGTGACAACCTATGGTTGAAGACACAGGGTCATGACCAGCCCACTCTCTCTTGATTGTTAAGTTGGGAGAATTTATGTATTAATTTCTGTTTCAGTAGCTCTTAAGACCAATAGCAAGAGGTCAGAGCCATGCTGTAAAAGGTATAGTGACATTTAAAAAAAAGACAGCTCCTCTTCCCCGTAGATAGCACATACCTTGCAACCTAGACAGTGTGCAGCACAAGGAGAGTGGCACATTGCAAATGGGAGACATACAGGGGGCAAAGCAAGAGCCAAGCCAGGGACACCAGAGCAGGCTTGTTGCTCAGTCACAGGCAGAGGCAAACATCCTGATTGATGTCTGCTGCCAGCTAACTGGGTCACGCTGGCTGAGGGTGTGAAGCACATTCCATTTTCATTGCCATCCTGCTTTGCTACAGGCAGCAGGAATAGCACAATGCGACTTCAGGAGCACACAAATAACTGCCTGGAACTGACAGTACAATCTCCCTGCCCCCATCACTGGGAGGGAATTTTCCTCAAGTATGGTTGTGTTAATTCCCCCCTCATTTTAACGTAAGCAAGAACAGCTGAGTCAGATTTGCACCCAGTCTTCTGGCTCCAGCTCCTGGGCTTTGAGCTCTCATCTGTCTGTTACCTCCCTCAGCTGGGAACTGTTTAGCTCAGCTGGGAACACTTCACATCCATTTTCTTTGCTGATTTCCTTTGTAAACCTGTTGTGCCTCACTTCTTTAGATAATAAGTTCCTCAGTATCTTCATTGTACTCTGTATATACAGCGCCAAGCATAACATGGCACCAGATCCTTTCTTGGAGTGTCCATAATTCACTAAAATCCAAACTGGGCTATAGGAAGAGCAGAGGAAGGAAAAACAACTCCAAGAGGTCATGGGAAGCATAAAAAGGAAAAAAATACCAGTGTTCCAATACCTTCTGTTATGTGGAAAGGGGCAAGAGCTGTGGCAGCAGCTGCCAGGAATGTTCTCAGTGAGTGTGGGGGAGATGGTAGTTGTGGTTAGTGGTAAACAACAGGCACCCGTGTATCTCACAACACCATTCCTTTTTTAATTCATTTTAGCATCTCTTTTGACAGCGTCTATCTTTTTTCCCCCTTTATTTTAATCAAATAGAAGCAGTTGGAAGTCGGGCCACTTCTGAGTGCCCAATGCTTTGTTTTGGGAAGCTGGGGAAATACAGTGTCACTTCCACCTCATCTGAAAGGGATAAAAAACATCCCAGACCTTATACAGGCTACTGCTTCCTTGTGGATTGTCACTGCAGGGCTAAGCCCTGTTTTAAAAACGGAGGAAAACTTGTAAAAGTGCCTGGAGGCTTTTGAACTGGTTTATAAAAATAGCTGCCTGAAGAAAAAAATGAAGAGAAAAAGAAACGTGAAAAACAAACTCAACACCAAATAGTTTTTAGTGTACCCATCTATTACAACTAGTGTGGTATTAATAGAACACACACCAGCAGGGAGTGGGAAAATAAACATATTTTCACTCACATAAAGGGACTGCCTAAATGACTCATATATGCAAAAATAAATAAATGGCTCCCCATGATAATCTGAAACTACATTTTATCCACATAAACAACTCAGCTTCTTAACTGTAACCTAACATGTTAAATTCACTCAGTTTTATTTGAGGGCATGGACAGATTGAGTGATCAATCTCTATTACACTGAGCTTTTTTTTTTTATATATCCTTTCCTTACAGTGCCATTTTTCTTCCCACTAGACATTTTAGTTCATTTCCCTGAGCCTTCTTCAGCTTAATAGCTGCATTTCAGACTTCCAGAAAAAAAAAAAAAAAAGCTATCAAACTTCCAGAGGGGAATGAGTGTAAGTGAATGTTGTGCATGAGAGGGGGAAACACAGCAAATAAAAACAGAGTAAAAGGGCAATTGTTAGCATTGCATGTCCTGCGCTTAGAGGATAACAGTTATATATTCCAGTTTCATAATGATGTTCAGGGTCAACCAGGTGCTGGCTTCAGATGTTGTAAAATCAAGAGGCAGAGGGGTTTTTGTCTTGTAGAACTGGCAGACAGGTATTCCCCTAGAGAGATGGAATGAGGACACAGCAATTAACTCTCCCGTTCCTGCAATCGGAGCGCTAATCACATCCTTAGCAACTGCGTGGTCACTATGGCACCGACAACATCTTTTGCTCAAATCCTTTCTGACTCATTCTCCCGGTAACTTTGGCGATGATCAGAGCAGAGGTGACGTGCACTTGCTGACACTGTGCTGGACGGTTCCATCAATCTCCATTCTGCAATGCTGGACGCTATTGCCAATGAGGATGAGCTCCAAGGATAGGAAGGAAGCCAATAAATGTCCGGAGAATCTGTGCCGTTTGCTTTTCAGAAACATTGTGCAAATGACAAACACAAAGCTTCACTACAGCCTCTCTGCTCTAATGGTCTTAAATGTGAGGCTAATGAACTTCAGCTTTCAACACCGTTGAACCTCATTATACTGAAAATACCCTTTGTGTAACATCTTTTTGTGACTCAGATACCAAAAAACAATAAAGAAGCTATCAGAAAAGAAGGAAAGGAAAAGTCTGCAATCTTTAAAAAAAGAAAAGCCACTCAGATTCATCTTTCCACAGCAAGTATTTGTCCTGGGAGAAGCAGTGAAATATTATAAAGGTTGTAATGGAAAAATGCTGGATATTGAGGCATTTATGGATGCTAACAGAATCAGAAAATAGCATACAGGAAATAGACGAACCATCTGTCCTTGATGGAGTTGTTTAGAGTGGTTGCTGAATCTCTCCGGTAAGGATTCTAAACCCCATGGGCTGCAGACACAAACAACTGGAACCAGCTTTCATTCACTGAACACGAGGGATCCCCAGCCCTAATCTGTGACTGCTTGGAGTGCTCCAGTGACACAGAAGAGCTGGAAACCCAGCCCTCACTGTCTGAAGAGTACTGCTGACTCCATTCCCTCCCCAGCAGTACCAAGTGGTGAAGGAGAATTTTCTCAAGACTCCAACCCTTTATTTTCAAACCTCAACATTTTAGTACACAGGAAGACAAATCTTACTACCAGTCAAGCAGAGAGAAGGAAACAAGTGTTTTCAGGAAGAAGGTGGATGTAATGTAATCAAAGTATGTGAAGTCTGTATGAGGACACCATGCAATTAAAAGGAATAGGAGGAAATATTCCATGGCAGCATATTTTCAATATCTCCCCAGATGCAGGACTATGTCCTGTCATAAAGCTGGTACTGACCATTTTTGGAGGCAGAACCAGCACATGCTTTGTGACAAACATCTATTTTCACATGGGAGATGACATTAAAATGGAAAGGTATCGATACTAGGAGGTAGTCAACTGGAGTAGGAGTAGTACTGACTGAGAATAAGATAAATGCCTAACTTAAGAAGGATTCACAGAGTGGACATCTTCTTTGTCAGCAGTTATTATATACTCCTAATTGAAGGACCTCAGTTCTTCATTTTCCTTATAGATAACTGCAACAAAGATGTCCTGAATGATGTATATACCACTCACTGATTGCTGGGCAAATATTATCCAAGTGTCAATACTTGCTTTTTTTCTAGAGCTATCATTGTTTGAGAGGGTATAAATCATTCTGGATAATGCTCTACTAGAGATGTATCAACTAACAGAAAAAAATCTTCTTGTGTGCCTACTCTGTGCTATTTTCATTGTATTTTACTTAGCAGTGAAAACAACTGCTATTCATGTGATAAATCCAGAACCTGAGCAATAATTAGTGACAGAGGAGCTGGACATAAACCCAAAATTGCAAGTTTGGTCAGCTTACCCAAAGCTTTCACCACAAACTTTATGAAAAACACTGCTCACTGTTTGCATGAAGTTGCAGTACCCAGAGTATGGTAATTTGACAGGGGGACTGAACTGTAGAGCTGTGCAATAATACGTCAGTTCATCCCACTGGTCCTTCAATAGAAAGGTAACTGTATTTCATATAACAGTCCCCCAGGGTAGATGGAAGTTCACTACGATTTTTGGTGGTAAAATGCCTGGGGAGTCTCCTTCTGCACTTGGAAAGAAGACAGAAGAAAAGTGGATTGCAAAATCAAAATACTCTGGTCTTGGCTCCCTGACATAGGTCAAGAATAAGCTGAACACAGATCTAGAAATCCACGGCACAGCACCAGGAGTTCTGAAAGGACAGCTTTGTTACCCATGGCTGTTTTGCTCACTTCAATGTTTTTCCTCTACCCTACGCCATAATCAGGTCACTGTTTGACCTTGTATACAAAAAAATATGCTTTTCAGTAGGTGTTTAAATTAATGATTATTCTTATGAAAGTCAGTTGGGAAGGTGTTTAAATCCATGATATGTCTTTTTACATGTGCAGAAATTTGGTTTCATGAACAGGAACTTCAAGAGTCAGAAGTAGACAAAAATCTATGGTAAGGATCTGACAGGAAACTTTTGTGTATTCTATGCCAGAACCTACATTTGTATGAAACACTACCAAGATCCTGCTAAACAGGAATTTGTCTTGTCATCAAACTGTTTGGTAACTGCTGGTCACTGGAAGTCATGTTTTTCTTTGTGTAGTCTGAAGAGAGCAGGAGTCTCTCACAGCTCCAGTTACACAGGATAGTTCAAATATTAAAGCCCCTGTGTTCAGCTCTCTGTACATTCTTGGGACATTTCCCAAAGGATCAGATATTTCAATAACACCACAAAGTTCCTTGCTTCCTCGTTTTTCACTTCTGATGAAACTTCCTCTATCAAAGACCAGGGCTAATGATCCAGATTTAATCAACAAAAGCATTTACATTTCAAAATAATGAGACCCACTCAGCTGGTAACTTGTTAATTAGTTCCCAAGCATTCTCCTTTTATCCTCTTGTGCTGCAGTGGTGCAGCTGACAATCCTTCTAATATTAAGGGAAGTTATTTGAGAAGTGTTATCTCAGAGTCCTATCTTGCTCCAGGATCAATTTGCACCAATGTGTTGATTACAGGAGAACTACTGATTTACCTAGAGGTAAATGTCTTTATGTATCAGACTTTCTTACCCTTCCTAACAAGTTTTTGCCTTGTATTTTTTCATGCTTAAGGTCGGCAAAGCAATTAGGTATCTGAATTTAAGCCTCTCTGCCCTGTTATCTTTTAACAATGCTATTCTTTCACTCTGGAACTCCTAACACTTGAGGTCAGATTTACATTTACAGAAAAGCTATTTATACCACTTTATAATTCAGTGCCTTTTTTCTTTTTTAATTCTGCATAAAGGCTCTTCTACCCAGCTATACAAAGGTACCAGAATATAAATAAGAATCGGTCCATAAATATTTTTTCTTTGCACCCCAACATTTGCAAATGTGGATGGACACAAAGAATGAGGATCTGTTCCCAATTTCTGTCCCAGTACTAGTATAGTCTGAAATACACGTGCTGGGTTTCAGTCTTCTCCTGCAGCTTCCTTAGCAACTGGAAAAGTCCATCAACTAGTCCTCAGTGTAGGATATGCTTCAGCTGGCCTGCTGGTAATCAGTTGCTCCAGAGACTAGATCGATTTTGCCCTGTGATTATCAATTCTCTGATCAGACAGAACAGACAATCTCACAAACAAGAAGACATTTCAAAAAATAAGATCAGGATGTCTTACTCAGCACACAATTTCCTCCTATAACCCAGCTTTGCAAGGCATGTAAGTGTGTGCTTATCTTCAAGCACAATTAATCACCTCTCTAGCAACAGGAAGTTTCTCTGGAACTGGAGGTTAAATCTTCTATTCTGCAGATCCATACTTGTGTGGCTGTGTATCCTTTTTCTTTTTTTTAATTAACATTTTCTCTTTTCTTTTTTCTGTGTCATATGTAATGTAACTGTGCAAAGTTCTTTTCTTTCCTAAACATGGTGGGTGGGCAAGGAGACTTTAACTTTTAAATTATATGGTGGGGGAATAAGTTATAAAAATAGCAGCATATTCCTAAATTTTTAACAGGAATTAAAAATTCTCTGGAGGCCTGAAGACTAAGTACACATAAGACTGAACCCAGCTTTTTAATTAATTGTTTATCTTCTATAAATTAATTACATAACTTTCTGAAAACCACAAATTAGCACCAAGAAGCTGCAAAAATTGCAAGTAAAACAAAAGAAAAGAGGAAATAAAACTGCCATGCAAAACTTTATCCTTCCCAAGTCTCTGGGACATCTTTTGGATATCCATCTAATTTAAATGTTTGTGATCATGGCAAAAAAATGCTGCCACATGTTGCAGATGTGGAAAACATTGCCAATATTTTCAAAATATTTGAATAGAAAACTCTCATCTTTTAATCAGACGTTTAGAGCCTGCATGTGTTGTCTGTAAAGCCAATGCAATGATTCTGATCTTCACAAAAATGTGATCCAGCCCTAGTATTGGCAGAAGTTGTGCTTTTTGGATCTAAGTTCCAGAGAACAAAATTCTAGAGATGTAATTCATGAACTGGAGGATTCAGTTTGGGTGTGTTTCACTTGCAATACTTGAAAGGAATCTAGTCACTTCCTTAAAGATAATCTCATGTTTTTATAATGGTTTCTCATGAAGATTCATTTTATCACAAGGTTTCCAGCTTGTTTGCCCATAGGAGGAATAATATTGAAGACTACCAAGATCTGTTGGCCAAATTTCTGACAAACAGTGAACTAAGTGCCTGTGTATGCAAAAACCACTCATCTGATGAACACTTCCTGATTAAATAGATGGTTCACTAGAACAAAGAGAAGAAGTAAGAACCAGGGAAGGGGGTTAATTAATCAAGTGCTTTTTCTAGCTACTACTATTCTTTTCTTCCTGACTCCTTTTCCTGCTCTTTAAAAAACTCCATCATCCTGGAACAGTCTATCAATAGCACAAGCATTCACAACAGAGTGGACTCTGATCCACTTTCACTGTTAAGACAAATCTTCCATTGACACCAGTGAGTTTGACCCTGAAATACACTTTTCTGTTTGACTGGTCAGAGCTAAGATTTGCTGTCCACTTCATGAGATGCACACCATGCACCTGTTTATTTAGGATCCAGAATGAGAAGTGAGAGATACAGAAAATCTGTTCTGAACTACTGCAGTCTAATTTGAATATTTGTGGGATTCAGTGGAGAGCCAGCAAGACTAACCAAGTCATGGAATAAGAATGTTAGCCATTGTCCATCAAGCCCTGGCCACATAATTTTTCAAATACAAATAATCTGTCGTGACTATGAATAAATGGGGTTGGGGTTTGGTTTGCCTCTTTTGTTTGGTTTTTTTTTTCCTTTTAACTTTTACATGACATTTGAACATCTGTTCCTACAAAGAACTGTTCCAATTTTTGACCTTAAACTTTGTGGAGTAGCCTTCTACAGCTCCCAAATTTAATTCCTTCATTTCAGCATGTGCAAGGTAAAAGATTAAGCGCCTCAAGGATGCTTTGAGGCATTCTGGTCTATATACAGAGATATCCACAGCAGCAAGAAAACAGCTGGATTATTATCATAATAGTTTTGTGTGAGGAAGATAAAAAGAGGACTAGTATATCTTGGAAAATATTTCAGTGTAAAGTTAGGGTATGTCATGGGAAGATACAGAAGCCATCATTAGATAATGTAGAGTTTAAAACCTACTGTATGTTATTTGTGACCACTCTAAGTTAAATTTCCTTGCTCAGCCTAAGGCTCTAAATATCCTTATTTGCAGTTCTATAGCTTGTTCACTAGCTTCTCCATTTGATTCTTACTTTTCCTTAGAAAATTCTTTCTTTATGAATTTGAATATTTTCAAGCTACTCTTTGGCATGCTGCGTACACAGAGGAGGTTGCTCAGTAATGCTGCAGTCCCTTTTATTCACTCCTAACTTCAGTGGCTTCTTGTCAGCCATTAACAGATAAATAGTTTACTATCTGGTTTTCTTCATCTACTAAAATCTTATCCATATGGAAGGATCTGGCAGCTACAGAGTCCTCTGCCTACCCTTCACAATCTAACATGTCCTCATTCCACAGATAAGTGTTACAATATTCCCTTGTATTTTAACACTCCCTCATTCTTCAGGAACACCTATTACATCAAGTTCTCCTTCCATGGTCATACACCCTGCTTTCACCTGTTATTATTTGTAAGCTTGTGCAGACATTGATGTAACTTATTTTTAGCCATCTACCTATTTTTAAACAACCCCTCTGCTTAGCTCCCTGCTTCAGAATAAACCTCTGTGATTTCAGTTTAGTTATCCTCAATGTCATCCATCATCCCTGTTCCCACCTTTTAGAACTGGATACAAAGTTAAGATGCTAACAGGGGGAAGATATGTGGCAATGGAGGCACTCTTTTACCCAAAGACATGACTACCCACATCCTACCCAGTGCAGGCAATTCGCTGCCTGATCCTGCATGCTGCAATGAGATCAGAGCTGTGTGGCCACAAACCCCTTTCCATAATTAGATAAGGGCTGCATTTTTCCCTTGGAAATGCCCCTTTTTATCATCCAGACATTTCAAAGCCCAAAAGCTCACTTTTCTCTTTTTTCTTTTTTCCTTTTTAAAATTTTTTTAAGCAATAGGACAGCTGGTTTTTCCTAGCATTTTTTTCCCTGTCAGAAAAATGATAATGAAAAACAATTTCTACTTTGAATTTTTTTCAGCTATTCCATTACTGAACCTTCCATTGGCTCACTGGAAACTGTGAGAGAGGGTTTGATTCTTTTCTGTAGAAAGAACATGGAAAAAACCTTACTAGGCTTTTTGTAGCAAAAGAACAATTTTTCTTTTATCCAGGATTTTGCTTCAATTTTGTATAACTTTTCTTTTGAAAATACATGTCTCAGTTTCCTTTTAAAATTCTTTATTCTGTTCTGCTACTGAAAAGGGTGCAGATGGAAGGGGAGAACCAAGAACTCCCCATGTCAATCAGCTCTATTCATTCAATGTCTGTATTTATTAGTTTCATTAAAAACATATTGAGCAGTTCCTGGTTCCTCAGTTCTGCAGTCTACACAATCCTGACTGCCTTGCCATCCCCCTGTCAGTAAGGGCTCTATCCTGAGGCCTCTCTCAGCTTGAGATTCCACATGAAACATGAATCCAAGAGGATATCACATGCTTTTAGGTCTTGTTGGAAAGACTTCACACAGCTTAACGAGTGTGGAGAAGCTGTGGAAAGTTAGATGAGGAAAAAAATAAGTACTCAAGATGAACTGATAATTCATTTTTTAAAAAAAGAAATGGAAGGAAAAAGTCAGCGTAAAGCTTGGAAAATGTCTCCATTGCTACTGCCATTACTGAAATGAATGTACATGCAACAACTGACCAGCACATTGCTCATAAACTATGGTTTTGTAGGAAATAAATGGGCTGCCATGAGACAAGGGAGCAATTCTTGGAGAAGGCTGTTAATTTGCTACATTTGTAATGCTGAGGCATGGACTGCACCTCTTCAGAAAATGTTATGTTCTCTCCTCCTGTTTAACTCCTCCTGTTATTAAAATCAGAACTATGTGGAAGAGCAGAACTACAGCAGGAGCCTGCTACTTATGGGGCAAAAAGAATGTGTGCCAACAGAAGTATTAAAACTATATTGGCTGTCTTTTTGCACTTTCATTGGTGTCTTTTTTTATAAAATGTCTTTTTTTGTTGTTTGGCAAAATACAAAAAGTTTTGTATGAATCAAAAAATCTCCATACTCAGGACTGAGAATTAAGGCTGCAGTTTAAGTTGCTACTTAGGTTGAAAACCTGCCTAGTAGCTTGAGTGGTCTTTAGCTCAGACACCAGGTTAGAGATGACTTTTCAGAAAAAGAAATTTCTTCCTGTGTTCAGCCCTGAAGACTGATCCATAAAAATCTCTCTGCTCAGCCACATTGGAACTTAACATCTTCCTCTCTTTGGAAACGATCTCTCCATAAACATCAGATTGGATAACTGCTACCTAAATACCCTTATGTAATTTTTCTTTTCATAAATACATGTGGACGACTAACTTAAACACCTGCACCCTTACAATTCTTCAACAAAGGAAGAGACTGGAGTTTGCACTGATGCCCTTAAGCATTCCCAAAGATACATCACAGACAATCTCTTCCATACATACCTGCATTTTTTTCTTAAGTGGGTCATAGTGTATTAACCCACAGTGTGTTACATAACCACAGTACTTTTTATGGCAATAGACATTCAAGAATACAGCAAAAAAGATCTGCTTTCTACCAAACAAAAAAACTCTCATAGTATGACTTGCTCTGTCCTCAAAGTGATTGATGTGTGCAGCCACCTTTGACAGAGAATTCTTAGCACTGCTTCCTTTCTTATGGCTGAGCAGAGGTGCACTGGCATCACAAAATACATATCAGTATCACATCAGCATGGCCTCAGCCGAGACTGAATACATACACACCCTGGTATTTATGTGTCTTTGTGTGACAAGAAGTAAGCCCTGCTGAGACAGAGAGCTCATCCAGTTCACAAGCACATGCTTGGTCCTTTCCAGATTACACACAGCGCCTGAGTGATGCGTCACACAATTCCAACAAGAACACAGCAGAGAGGACATGGCAGGGACGGGGGAGAGCCATGGTAAGCCATGCTTTCATCTACAGTACTGGTAGTTCACCTGCCTGGTGCTGCCACTGAAGCTATCCCTTCGGCACTTTGGCACTCAACTAAGGAGAAGCTGGTCTTTAACAGGATATCACTTGATTGAAGGCAGTACAAACCAGGAATGACACGGTGTTGTAAACAGATTAGTAGACACGGGAGACCAGGGAAATCCACCTGTAGCCTCTGTGTCTTTGGAATCTAATAATTTCTTTAATGTAGCTACCCCTGTCTGGCAGAAGAATGCTATCATCTCTGGTTTAGGAAGTTAATGGGAGGCTAAAGACTCCAAATACCAACGATGATATTTAGGAATAGAATTCTACTGTGAATTTGGGGCAAAGTAACAGGTTTACAGAGGCACAGGAGCATCTGGCTTGACACACAAGGTTTCTTACCACCCTTGTATTACTCCCAGAAGAGCTTTGTTCCTCTCCTCTCTGACATTGCTTAACTATAGGGGTGGGACAGGAGAATGTTCTTAAGGATTGTGGTACCACCAGCAAGGAAAGGAGGGAACATAAAGACTTTCATATTTCTAAGTACCTGTGTGTACACATGCGCATCCATGGGTTCACATGGAAAGCAGTGATGATGCTGATGGAGACTAGCTGTTCACTCTGACAGCTGCCAGCACACAAAACACATGTCAGTCTGGTTCCTAATAGGTGGGGAACAGCTGGAGATGCTTGGCATAGCTAAGAGCTGCTACAATCAATAAGCCTTAAATTTAAGTGGTGCAGAAAGTGGTTTAGTCCTCCAAATAGTTCTGTCAGCTGTGGGGCAAAAGGCATGTGAAGGAAGAATTATAAACATCTTCGACCTATCAAGTGTTTTCATCAGCCATAAATTTTCACCAAACAAAGCAAACCAAGAAAACTTCGTAAGCATAAAGTGATTTTGGCATCAGACTCTCCTTGTTTTCAGTCCCATCATACTGTAAGACAATTGGCACCATAATCAGATGAATTAAAATTATGGCACAGTCTGAGGGTCACATCCTTTTACTGGAACCATAGATTTTTCTGAAACTATTTACAAATTCTTTTCAGAAAAATCAACACAAGGAAAAAAAAAAATTACTCTGTGCCTTACTGCAAAATTGCTGTTCTTATAACAAAGGGTATTATACCAATGGCTAGAGTTACATGGAATTGGTTTTGGTCAAGGAGAGGTGCTGTTCCCAACTTGGTGTCGAAGTCAACTCAACTCCCCTGCAGACTTGGCTGTAAATTCCTAGAAAATGGACTTAGTATAGAATTCAGTAATAAAAAATGATAGTTTAAACCATCCTCTTGAGCTTGGCTACTGTCAGTAGAAACCCTTTCCCCACTGCTTATCATTAATGTTTGAACTTCTGCTCGTGTACCATCTCTGTTCTCCCCACGGAAAGAAGAAACCAGCAGTAGGCTTTCACAGAAAAATCACCTGGGCAAAATGTCTACCCAGATATTAACACCTTTTTGTGTGTCTGATAGAGCCCTGGAGCAAGTGAATTCCATGGGCATTCTGTGCTTATGTTATTTATATTTACCTAAAATATCTGCAGTGGTGTAGGTACAATCTGGCTCTTCCACATCCCCATACAGTTCCCAGCCATACAGCTCCTTATATCTTTCTCTACTCAAAATTAAACTTGAGTTGAGGTTTTCTTTGAACGTTTTGTCCTCATTGTCCTATTCCTCCCTTTATCTTCTGTTGAAAAAAAAAAAAAATTAAAAAAAATAAGGCATTTAAATCTGAGTGCACATTTCTCTATTAAATTGATACAAACATGCAAACAATTTTCTCAGTTGTAGTTGTTGACTACTTTTTATTGTTTAAGCAGCTTCCAAGCAAGCCCTTCCCTATGCGGAACAAGGGCACTTCTGAAAAGTGAAGGATAATTGGCCAAAACCCTTTTAACACAGTGACTCACTGACAGTGATTTCTGATTAATTAGGGGCACATTCTTCTCTTGATCTGTATATAACATAATTCCACTAACGTCAAAGAGAAAGCTGCCCTCCCTAAGTTTGTCACCTACCAAGGGGCTGGTCTTTTGCTCAGAGACTGAACAGAATTGCTCAGCCTCTGGATGTTGTTTTCACCTGCCCACTGCTGCGGGTCAGCTTCCTTCTGGAGTGTGTGCCTGCTCTTGCTGCCAGTAACACCCAGGGCAGGTGGTGGCAGGGAAGGAGGAGGCCTGCCCAGCCTGGCGGCCATCCCGGCTGCTGCTGGCACAGCTGACATCCGGGAGCGCCATGTCGGACCTCTGAGGGGCCAAGCTGAGGGGGCCCAGCTGTCAGGGGCTGCATTCAGAAAGCAAGGCAGCTACTTCTCACACTGCAGATCAGTGAATTTTGGTCAATACTCGGTCACAGTGACACAGTTCCTGTGATCTCCGGGCGCTCCCCTCACAGCCAGCTGCGGTCACCAGGAGAGGCCAGAGCAGCTGCTGGAGGGAATGCTGCCTGTGGCAGAGCTGGCCGTGCTCATGTGGACACAGAAACACACCTGGAGCCTCCTGGGGCTGCCTGCTCAGTACACCTTACAACTCACACCACTGAAATCTCTTACCTTTCCCCACACAATGTCCCCAAATGGCACCCATGTCTCTGCCTTTGAGCACTGGCCCTAGGTCCCACCCAGGCAGGGCTGTGGGGGGTGTCTGACAGGGCCATACCAACAATTTAACAGTAGGGACAACCAGACTATGGCTCTGTGTTGAGTTTACTAATGAAAATGTGACTTGTGGATGCCTAGGTGGCTGAGTTCAATCCTTACCACGGCTCAGGGGAGCAGGCACTCAGCATCAGGAATGGTGATAGAAAAGCAGACAAGGAGGCAATAGCAATGCCCACCACTAAGAACATGGCAGCATTTTATAATTATTTGGTTACATTTTATAATTCTTTAGTGAAAATAACCCCCCTCCTGGCTCCACAGAAAGCCTGGATAGCTTTGCAATGGGGGGCCCCAAAAGTGTGAGGTAGGGGATGGCAGAAGAGGGGTGACAGAATCACAGGGAGAGGGCAGCATGGCTTCCCCACACCGGGAAGGGACCCACCTGAGGGGAGGACACATCATCCTGTGCTTCCCTTCAGCCTCAGTGCTCCTGCTGCTGATGGCACCACTTGCAGTTGCTGAGGCCCTGAGCAGGGCTGGCTCCCACAGCCGATGCCAAAAGGTGCCTGGTGGGATGGGCCGGCAGTGCCGGGACTCCTGAGGGGAGAAAGGCGCCATTGTGAGGGCCCTGGGCTCTCCTCAGGGCCTCGGCTGTGAGGGGCCCGCTGCGGGCCGGGAAGGGAAACTGCCATCTGGCAGAATAAAAATACAGAAAAGGACAGAAATGAGGAGTGGGCTGAGACAGTTTGGGGAAATGATTGCAAGATAAGCATCAGAAAATCAAAGCAGAAAGGAAACAGCTAAGGTTTATTAATTACCATTACTTGGGATCGCAGCGTGTTTGAGGTGGTGCCTTGGTGCTCGTTATGTGACTTTACATGGACACAAAGATCTACAGCTGAGTCCTGTTCTGTGCCACAGCTCATGAACCATATTTAGGTTACACACTGGCAGCTCTCACTGTTTCCCAGAGCATCAAGTGCTGTTCTTTGATCATGAGGGCTGTGCCCTCCTTCCTATTCCAAATTATCTTCTTTCTAGCAGCTCCTTCTGTACCATAACACCATTTCAGGGTCACAGGAAAGAGGTGGGAAGTAACATTTATTTTTGGGACCAAAATATTCACCTGAGAAGGCCAAGGTTCCCATTGCTGAATTTTGGGTACTTGTATTTATTTTGCAAGGGTAAGAAGCCTTCGTTAAAGGGCAGGAAAGTTCCCATTTCTCAAAGATCCTTCCTGAATATTCCAAAATACTTTTAAAATGGTATCATCACTCAACTGCACTTCTATTTACTTGTGGGCTTAGTACTAGTCCTAGGTTTCATGACACCAGCTAGATTGAATCCTGAGAGGAGAAGGGCCGCTTGATTATCTCAGTAAATTAGAAATACTAGATAAGATCTTCAAACCAGAAGGCAAACATTTGCCTGTTGTGGGATTCTCCTTTCCAATGCCCACACTCTATGTTACTTGGGGATCTCTAGTTGAATTCTTGTTCTACCTTTGAGACACTTTTGTTCAGTCTGCACCTCCAAAAAGCCCAGCAGAAATTCAGCAGATGAAGGTAAATTTGACTGAGTTTGGAAGAGTATTCAAAGCCCTGAAGAATTTTAACCTCAAGATTAATTAGCTGCAGCATCTTTGTCTTGTTCAGTTTTATTGCCTCTCATCAGTGAACATTAAACTGACAGAACAGAAGCAGACAATTAGTCTGAAATCATGCACAGGGGTACATGAGGAAGGCTCTGTGAAAATAGGATGTGGCTGTTACGATTTCAGACAAGAGATTTCCAGAAAAGTGAAGTCAATGGACAAGCCATGGACACAGAAGGCCCCTGGAAGTAATTGCTCCAATAAACTTTGCTATTTCTCAGTCCCACAGAGACACATGATGAGGCACTTGAGCTGTCAGTCAGCAGATATGGCTTGTGACTGAAAGATTTCCAGCCAGGTGGTCAGAAACTGTTAATGAAAAACTGATTATTTCATATAAAAAAATGACATCTTAAAAAAACAATTAAACTCAGAAGAATTACAAATATTTGTAAAAAGCAGTAAAATAACATGATTCTGGTGGCAAGCCTTTGCTTTCATTCACATTTAATGTTGCTCTCCTTGTTTACTCTCATTAGAAAAAGGTAAGTAAATCCAAAAATAAAAATCATAATAAAAAAATTTAAAAAAAAAAGAGAGGAGAAAAACCTGAGAGCTGAGCTTGTTCAGCATGGAAAAGAGAAGGCTTTGGGAGAGGCCTCACTGCTTTAGTACCTTAACAAGGCTCATAAAAAGCACGGAGGGACTTTTCATATGGGCAGATAGTGCCAGAACAAGAGGCAATGTTTTTAAATTAAAAGTGGGCAGGCTTAGATTAGGTATTAGGGAGAAATTCTTTACTCAGAGGGTGGTGAGGCATGGGAACAGGTTGCCCTGGGAGGTACAAATGCCCCATCCCTGGCAGTGTTCAAGAGCAGGCTGGATGGGGCTCTGAGTAACCTAACCTAGTGGGTGACATCCCTTCCCATGGCAGGGGGATGGGAACCAGATGATCTTTAAGGTCCCTTTCAACCCAATCTATTCTATGACCCTATCTCTGAAAAGTCATGCTAAGTTTGCATATGGTGAATTTGCATCAGATGAGCCCAACAGAAGGCTCATATACAGTTTAAACCCAGAAGTAAACGATTTTTTCTTTCCTCAGAAAACTCTGTACCCAACAGCAGGAGTTGCCCAAGGTGTGTGACTGTGTGCTACTGAAAAATTTCAGAGGAGGAGTTCTTTCACTTTATGTCCTTTCCCTGGCCACCAGCCCAGGGAAGTGTCTGACAGCTATTCCTGCAGACTAATAACCTACTTGCTTCTAAGAGGACGTGTTTGATAGCAAAGCATTGTATTTTCTGAAACTTCTTGGAAAACAACCAGGTTATATGCTTACCTGTAACTGATAATCATCCCTCCAGTTGGGTTTCAGGCTGTGCTGCCCTTCAAAAAGTTCTTCCAGAAGCCTTTGGAAGTCCTCTCACAGGTGGAGAGCAAAGGAATAAATTACACTAGAAGTACATTTGTCTAAATGTACAGACATATAATATACAACTGTCAGACAGATCAAGATAGGTGAGACGCTAAAAGCTTCCAGAAGTTTTCAAGGAAGAGAGGAAATAAAGTAAACTAGACCTTGTCTTTACAAAGAAAAAAGCTATAATGTGGAAAATCTATTTGCAGAAATAATTCTGCCAAACATATCTCCATTCATACCTACACCATACGAATCAACCCACAACAAAGAGATCATTTTTTTCCAGCTATGACAACTGTCTCAATCACTCAAACACTGTGACACCAGGATACCACTGTCACACTGAAGCAGGCAGAACATGGTCCAGTTTTGACTATTTAGAACACAAGCTCCAAATTTGGACCTGTGCTGTGACCTTTTTCAGTGCTCAAGAGCTGTTTGTTAACATACACCCAAACACCACAAACTACATCCATCATTAAACACCTGGTGCAACCTGAGCAACCAAAGCAGCCATGGGCATCACTTTTTCATTCTCTTCCAACTTGACCATATGGTTTTTCAGAAATGCTTAACAACACCCCAGTTCCTTTTGCCTTCAACTCATCCCCTGGAGTGAGCTGCCTCTGGATATGTCTCTCTTCATTAGCTACAGATGGAGTATAAATGGGCAGGCTAGAGTGATCATCTGACTTCTAGATGCAGATGTCAAGAGGGGAATCCTACCCTCTGTCTGCTTGCCATAAACAATCCTAGCAGGTTCCCCAACAGGACAAGTGAGGCATGTTGTCCCAGAAATGAAACCCAGCCAGCTGGCATCAGATGGGCCCTACGGAATGTCCTGTTGCAATGCCCACTGAGGTTGCTGCAGTGTGTGAGCACAAGGTAGCAAAACCCTAAAGGGATACTGGCCTGTCTTGAAAAAGTAATTTCATTTTATGTCATGACACGGCAAAGCAATTGTGCTCAAAATAACTGGTTTTACTGCCTAAATACATTTTTAGTACTTGAGCATCCAGGAGGATTCAATTGTGCTTGCAATTTTGCAGACACTAACGAGGAAGACTAAATGACTGAGGCGGGGAAAGATAACAATACTGCACTCCTGTGAGACAGCCTGACACACGGACTAGAGCACAGCACAAGCTCTCAGGAGCCTCAAAGTCTAGTCCTGTTTTGGCCACTGACTGACAAATGTCATAAAGCTAAGAATGGAAAATAAAACACAACTGTTCTCTGTGTGTTTTACAAAAATAATACTGGCTGAAATCTTCAACAAGTGTAAACTATCAAATAACAGAAATCACTGACTCCAAAAGAAGCAGGATTACGAGCCAAATTTGGTCAGCTTTAAAGAATAAGAACTTCCTTCCTGAGCATCTTTTCCAAAAGCAACATGTGACACAGCATATATATAAGCAACACTTGAACTGTTACAAAATACATTAAAAATAAATTACTTAAATCCAGAAATATGATTCTCATGGGCTAAAGCACTTAGAATTCATATTTTTATATCAGTAACTGTTTACAGAACTATAGCCTTAACTCATGCTCCAAAAGCCATTTCACTCCTCACAGAAGTTTTCATAAAGAAATAATGTACAAGGCACTCTAAACACGGTCGGGCCAAACACATTCTACTGTTTATTACACATATTACATTCTTAAATAAAAATGCGTCACATAACATTTTTGCATAGATATCTTACAATATACCAATTTAAAAAAGAATTATGAAACAGACCAGTAACAAAAATAAATTTTTTCTTCATTAATAATTTTGTAACATTAACATACCACCATCATATAATACAAATAATATTTTTAAATCTTAAGACTTTTTGTACAGCAAAAAAACTGACAAAGTAATATATTTATATATATATATATATAAAAAGCTTAAAAAAAATAAAATGTCAAAAAAAGGCAGAACTGAGGGCTACAAGATTGGGTACTTCTGTGATATATTAGAAATACCAGAGTAGGCCTGAGAAAACGTGACCGAGGGCATCTCCGAAATGCACTTGTCAGACACATCTGGTAAAAGAAAAATTATAGTGCAAAATGAAAGTCCTTCAAGCAATGTTGTTTGTTTTTTTGTTTTTGTTTGGTTTTTNAACAAAAATAAATTTTTTCTTCATTAATAATTTTGTAACATTAACATACCACCATCATATAATACAAATAATATTTTTAAATCTTAAGACTTTTTGTACAGCAAAAAAACTGACAAAGTAATATATTTATATATATATATATATAAAAAGCTTAAAAAAAATAAAATGTCAAAAAAAGGCAGAACTGAGGGCTACAAGATTGGGTACTTCTGTGATATATTAGAAATACCAGAGTAGGCCTGAGAAAACGTGACCGAGGGCATCTCCGAAATGCACTTGTCAGACACATCTGGTAAAAGAAAAATTATAGTGCAAAATGAAAGTCCTTCAAGCAATGTTGTTTGTTTTTTTGTTTTTGTTTGGTTTTTTGGGTTTTTTTGTTGTTTTTTTGTTTTTTTTTAAATAGGGAGCGTTCATACATTTTGTCGTTGTTAAAGAAAAATTCCCCAAACAAAAATCTAATGTGTGGTAGAGAGCAAGAAAACTTTCAAAGAACAAGAGTGAAAACAGGTCACTTTGCAAAGCAAAGAAAAAACCAAAAACCAAAAGCTCAGCCTGCATTATTATTTTTTCAACTAGATGAGCAGACATGCCAAACTAAGGCCTTGTTTCTAAGAGAAAAGCTGTTACAGTTTATATGCAGTGATTTCAAAATCAGGTACTTAAATTGGTGCAAGAACCTTCCTGTAGAGGTATCTTAATTAGTTGAAGCATTTGTTACACTTCAGCTTGACTGCATAGGATGCCAATGCAAACTTGATCCAGACAATCACATAACAGGTGCAGCTACAAAGTGATTTAGCGAGAGTGATTTTAATGTAGGGCAGCTTCCCTGGTAGAGACATGGCCTTGGTAACAAAGTAGTGTTTAAACCAGTGTTTTGATCTGCTTCTAGAATCTGACAGGTCTGAGGATTTAAATACAGAGTGATGGGTAAAACATATGTTGCAAAACACAAAGATCAGCCCTTCAGCCATCAGGCCTTCCAGGGACTGCATGTTAGCTTTTCATTTCCCCGAGAGCCCAACAATAAAGGCTAAAATTGCCATGTTTCTGTCCATTCTAGTTCCCTTTAGTGTGTACATGCGAAGCCCTCATCCCCCTCCCTTCCCACCTCCCCTCCCAATCCCCAAATTCACAGCCTACTCATTCACAGTACACAGCAACATGTATTTCCCAGCACTGCTGAAAACTTCCCTACAGAAGCTGACATGATTCCTAAAATGCAGTGGCAATGGCAAGTGCCCTCCCTAAATGAAAGCAATAGGCACGGTTGGCTACTACAAACTGTAAGTCAGTAGCTCAGTTTGCTCTTCTGTGTAGGTATATACAGTATACTGGTGTACATCCACACCCACACAGACACAGGGTGGAGAACCTGTTTTCTGGCAGTACACAGAAGTTAGGACCAAAGCACTAAAAAAAAAAAATCAATAAAACTTTCATCCCAAACTGAAAATAAATAACTGAATTTTGACAGTGTGATATAAAATAGTATACAAATCACTANATCATCAAAGCTTTCATTTTGAAAATCGTAGAGTTCCAACTTCAATTATTACACCAAAAATGCCATCAACAAGCATTAAGGAAAACTATAAAACCCTGTTTCTAAAATGACGCCTGCATTTGAAAGTTTTCAGGTAGGGAAACTCATTCTTGAGGTGATAAAGGCAGTCTACTCCCCATCTTGACATTTTTTATGTATATAATTTATATATACAACTATATCATTATATATATAACTTATATAGCACAAGTATTCTCAAGACTTCTTCCTCTAAGGGAGGAGGAAATTCTCAGCTTTACAACACAGATCTTAGTACCTGGTAGGTCAGATCCTACAGTCCTTACAATGCCAAACCTTGCCACTGAAGCCTGTGCAGAGCTGTGCAGGAGAAAGACTACAGCAGTCATCCCTAAACTATTATAAAAAGAGACACAAGTGTGACAAAAGGAAGAAAAATACCCAAATTTGATCTGGAAAAGATCATTCATGAAGGTGTAGTTTAAATGCTAATGAAAGACAGGCAAGACTTGTCAATGAGTAGTTGTAATATCTTAGGAGAAAAATATTTCCATTTTTTCAAGACAGAGTTAAATAGCTATTGTCAAGCATTGTTTGTTTGTTTTTTTCTTGGTATGTAGTATCTTTACAAGTGCAATTCTATCTGAAATCAGCAAAAAGTACTTTAGAAGTTCTGGGTTAGAGCATTGCCCAGGATATGAAAGCTCAAAAACAGTCTTACTGGATGGAATGACAGAACGTGCCAAATCCTGAATGAAATCAAGAGTAAAAGCCCTTGATCCACTGAGTGCTGGCCTTGTAATATTAAATTATTTACAAATTTTTCTTCTTTTTTACTTTTTTAAATTTGAAGATTTTGACATACATTAAGAGAAGAGGAAGAGAAACATTTAAGGAAGTTGGACTTCATCAGCTTCGTCAAAAATACCAATTACCACCTCTTTTGTATACAGACAAATAAAATGTGTTAAATAGGAGGAGCAACCTCAACATTAGATACAAACCCCAAATTATCTAGGGTCAGATAAAAATAAGGGAGAAAGACACTTCTGATTCTGTAGACATCAGAAAGGTCACAGCTAAGATATACTCAGTCACTGCAACAATCATATTGATCAACTCCATTTTAGCTATATACCCTAGTGATTGGTTAATTTTTTATGCCTTTTTTATTTTTAATACCAAAAGCAAGGATTGAGGAATCGTCTTAGAGTTCAGGTTCTTCTTCCCCATCTGTGTTTGGTCAGTGTTTCCCATGCATTAAGCAAAAATGTGCTACCCCAAGAAAAACAGCAATTCCAAAAAGTCTGAGGAATATAAGAATGAATTAAAACTTCATCTTTGTGGAAAAATGTTGGCTTAGATTTCGGGTCCTGGAAACCATTTCTGAAACATCACATGGGTCTTCCAAGCTAGCAAACTTGTGTCCAAAATATCTGGCTGGTCCCTGCAGCTGTGACACATATCAAGGTATGATATTGCTTCAAACTGGTTTGCTAAGGGTTTGGGGGTTTTTAATATTTCTTCCGCTCTAGGTCTCCCTCATGAAGAAATCTTATAAAGTTTAACAAGGATGAAACTCAGAATTCAAGAAAAAACCTACAGATCTGCCCTACAGTCTGTTTCATCAGCCCAAGACTATGAAGAAATAGAACCAGTACACATTCAATCAGTCAGAATGTGAAATGAATCATAGAAACACAGAAACATTAATATTGGAAGTACTTCTGGAGGTCACCTAATCTAACATTCAACCCTTTGTTTAAAGAAAGATTAGTGAGATCAGACTGCTCAGGGCCTCATCCAAGACATTGAAAGAATCTAGAATTTCACTTCAGTTGCCAGTGTAGCCAGGTAATGTGATAGTCTAGACTGAGGACTAGCTACTGAAAAATAACAACTCAGAGATAATGAAAAATACTCTGGATTCTGCCATCCACTTTTAGACCAATCTCTGTGAAATATATCTGATATTTTATGTTGCTCTTTACCTCTTAAGGGGAAAACCAAACAGAACAAAGATGCACTGAAGTGTTGTTTTAGTGTAAGAAGTGATAAAATACAGCATCATGTGTCTTCATATTTGATAGAGTACAATGAAAAAATAAATTCTTTAGTTCCAAGTGAACCATCAATGATCATGTTGAGAAAAACAGAATTTTGCTAGCCAGGCTTCAAGCTGGCAGTGCAGAGGTATAATTCTATAAGCATATTTTTATGCACAGATTCAGCAATTTTGATTGGAAAACTATTTAGAACAGTGATTTCTAAATTCTTTTTTATTAGTCAGTTTTTAAAATAGAATCTTTAAATTGTCTCAGATAATGGAAAAATCTAGAATAAATAAATTTTATCAACACTGTCACATACAAAGCACATCTTGGCCTGGAATATTCTGTCTAGGTCTCCTCATTACAAGAAAATGATTGATATAAGGGAGTGAGGCTAGCAGAGAGTCCCATGAAGGTAGTGGAACACATGATGGATGAAGAGAGCCTGAGAGACATGATTCAGCCTTAGGAAGAGAAGGGCAAGTGCAGATCTTATTGCTATCTCCAAATACCTAACCAAGACTGTAGAGAAGAAGCCAGACTCTTCTTGGAGGTGCACAGTGGAAGAGGCACTGAATATAGGTTTGAAAATGGAAAATTCCTAATTGACACATAGGTCTTTGATTTTTTTTTTT